>CM033117.1:14561347-14865502 GCA_019321725.1 Paulownia fortunei
GGTTTTGTCTGAGAAAATTAGTTTTTATATGAGACTGTTATTACCCCTCTAACCTGTCTTGAGAGCTTACTATACTAGTACTATTTATTGTGTATTTGTATCTTGATACCTCAACAAGTGGTATCAGATCCAAAGGTTTATCTTAGGCACGTTTGTATCTTTGGTGTAATATTGAATGCTATAGCTGCGTCCAAAATGGTTGCGAAAGTTCTACTGTCGGCGAGAATGGCAACAACTTTCTCGTCTATATTGGGAAGGACGATAATGCCAAATGCAAGATTTGCAGTGGAGGTATTTGATGATATATGTCATTTTGGCATGTGGCAACATGAGGTACAATTCGATCATGTTTATCTAGATAACAGAAATATGCATTCAAGAATGAAACTTCTCCGCATAAGTTGTGAAAAGCATTGGAGGATAAATTTATGAAGAAAAGTGGCCAAAATAAGCTTCTCATGAAGAAAAGATTGTTCTTTTTTAGTACCGTCCAAGTACATCAATGAATGACCATATTACTACTTTTAATCAGTTAGTAGCAGATTTGGCTAATTTGGATGTTACTTTTGAAGATGAAGACTTGACTTTGATGTTGTTGTCATTTCTTCCTGATGAATTTGAATATTTAGAAACTACATTATTTCATAGGAAGGATGATGTGTCTCTTGCTATAGTTTGTGTTGTTTTATATAGTTATGAATTGAGGAAATAGAATAAAAAAGAAAGCAAGAACATAGCAACTGAAAAAGAAGTATTGGTAGCAAGAGGACGATCACTAAGCCAAAAGAAGGGAAGAAGAGGGAGTTCTCATTCAAAATCTAGACCTGTCAAAGATGAGTGCGCTTTCTGCCATGAGAAAGAATACTGGAAGAAAGACAATCCCAAATTGAAGAAGAAATGAAAAGCTACTCAAGATGCATATGTAGCTGAAGGTGAAAGTGAACATTCAGAATACTCATTAGTGGCATCACCTCCAACATCTCACTCAAACGAATGAATATTGGATTCAAGTTAAACCTACCATATATCACCTGTTCGGGAGTGGTTATTCAATTTTGAGGAGATAAATTGAGGAATTGTCTACATGGGCAATGATAATGCATGTAAGATAATTGGGGTAGGTTCAATCTGACTAAAAAATCATGATGAATCATGATGGGTCAACTAGAGTTTTGACGGATGTTTGGTACGTACCGGATTTGAAGAAGAATCTCATCTCTTTGGGAACTTTCGAGTCTAAAGGTTTAATTGTGACTATACGGAATGGAATTTTGAAAGCTACCTCCAGCACACTAGTAGTGATAAAAGGTATCAAAAGAAATAATGTGTATTACTACCAAGGTAGTACATTTATTGGGACAATAACAACAGCTACTTCTAATAATGACAAGGATTTTGAAGCAACAAGGCTTTGGCATATGCGCTTGGGACATGCCGGTGAAAAATCTCTGCAAACTCTAGCGAAGCAAGGATTATTGAAAGGTGCAAAGATGTGCAAGCTTGACTTTTGTGAGTAATGTGTTTTTGGGAAAACATAAGAGAGTCAAATTTGACACTGCTATTCAGAATACAAAAGGTATTTTGGATTACATTCACTCAAATGTATGGGGACCTTCCAAGATATCATCCATAGAAGGAAGGCGCTACTTCATCACTTTCATTGATGATTTTTCAAGACGAGTTTAGGTGTACACTATGCTTGGGGTTTTCCTGAAATAGAAAGCTAAAGTTGAGAACCAAACTGGAAGAAGAATCAAAGTTCTTCGTACAGACAACGGATGAGAATATAAGAGTGATTCATTCCTTGATGTTTGCCAAAAGTATGGTATTGTTAGGCACTTCACAGTTAGAAAGACGCCACAGCAGAACGGGGTGTTAGAGCAAATGAATCGGACTTTGGTAGAGAAAGTATGATGTATGTTATCTAATGTTGGGCTAGGCAGACAATTTTGGACTAAAGCCGTGACATATATGCAATATCTTTTCAATTGTTTGTTATCATTTGCAATAGGTGAAAAAACACCTTTAGAGGTATGGATTGGAAAACCACTTACTGATTATGATTCATTGCATATTTTTAGTTCCACTGTATTTTATCATGTTCGGGAATCAAAGTTAGATCCAAGGGCAAAGAAGGCTTTATTCATGGGAATCACCACTAGGGTAAAGGGATAATGTCTTTGGTGTCGAGAAACACAAAAAAGTCATCTTTAGTAGAGATTAATCCTTTAATGAATCTGACATGAAAAGGTAACACATGAAAGACCAAAGGCATTCCATGCAGGTGGAGTTCGAACGAACACTGAGCAGTCCAATCAGAAAAACAAATGGTGACACTCTGGTGGTTGAGGAAGAGTCAGATAAAGAAGTGGTTTAGACCCAAGAATCATTGCAGCAACCAGAGTCAGTTGCAGTTAGATGAACAAGACGCGAGATTCGCAAACCTGCTCAATTTGCTGATATGGTAGCTTATGCATTTCCAGTCGTAAATGACGATATTCCATCCACTTTTCAAGAAGCTTGAAGTTTAAAAAGTGAGAAGTGGAAAGAAGCTATGAAAAAAGACATACGGCCTCTTTAGAAGAACAAGACTTGAAAGTTCGCACAACTACCAAAAAGCAAGAAAGCAATTTGGTGCAAATAGGTATTTGCAAAGAAAGAAGGATTTTTTGATAAGAACGATGTGCGCTACAGGGCAAGATTAGTAGCTAAAGGCTACGCTTAGAAAAAATGAATCGACTATAATGAGGTATTTTCTCCAGTTATTAAACACTTTTCCTTTAGAATTTTGTTAGCCTTAGCAGTTAAATTTGGACTAGCTCAACTTGACGTGAAAACGGCGTTCATACATGGTGATTTGGAAGAGGAAATGTATATGACTCAGCCATAAGGATTCAAGGTTGCTGGGAAAGAAAATTGGGTTTGCAAGCTGAACAAATCGTTGTATGGATTGAAGCAATCCCTTAGGCAATGGTACAAACGATTTGACAAGTTCATGATGGAGTTGAAGTACACCAAAAGTAAGTATGATTATTATGCATACCTGCGCAAGTTACAAGATGGATCCTTCATTTTCTTACTCTTGTACGTTGATGATATGATGATGACATCAAAGAGCCAGTAGAAATTGACAAGTTGAAGGCTCAATTGAATCAAGACTTTGGAATGAAAGATATAGAGGAAGCCAAGAAGACTTTTGGGATGGAGATAAGCGGGGACAAAATAAGAGGTAAGCTTTGTTTGACCTAGAAATAATATTTGAATAAGGTATTACAGCGTTTTTGTATGACAAAGAATAAAAAACTTGTAAGTACACCACTTGCTCCTCATTTGAAGCCTAATGCCAACTATCTCCTAAGAATGATAAAGAATGAGAATATATGGCAAAATTTTGTATGTTAATGCGGTGGGTAGTGTGATGTACGAGATCTGACATTTCACAAATGGTTGGGGTAGTGAGTAGATACATGCATGATCCTGGTAAGAGTTATTAGCAAGTTTTGTGAAATGGATTTTACGGTACATTCTCAACACCGTAGATGTTGGCTTAATGTTTGAACGATATGGTAACATTAACTAGTATGTAGTTAGATAGTGATTCTGATTATGCAGATGATTTGGACTATTTGTTCACTCTAGCTAAGGTCCCAATCAGTTAGAAGCCTACCCTGCAATCAACAGTTGCTTTGTCTACAACAGAGGCATAATACATGGCAGTCATAGAAGTTATTAAAGAAGCTATCTGGCTTCAAAATTTGCTTAAGGACTTAGGAATTGGTCAGAAGCACATCTCAGTGCATTGTAACAGTCAAAGTGCTATTTACTTGGCAAAGAACCAAGTCTTTCATGCAAGAACGAAGCATATTGATATTTGTTATCACTTTGTACGGGAGATTTTCGAAAAAGGTGAAATACATCTTCATAAAATTCATACTACAGGGAATCTCGCAGATATGATGACCAAAGTAGTGACAACAGTCAAGTTTAATTGACCAATATTTTGCACATTTAAAATGGTGGTAGAAGGTGCATTTGGAGGCACTGTGGAAAACTACTTCATTTGCTTAGAAAGGTGAGAAATTTAAAAGTTGAATGGAATTGAAAATATGAAAATTGTTTCTATTTGGTTTATTGCTATCCCACATGGGATTCCTATAAATAGGGCTTTCAACTCCATGATTTAGCATACAAAAATCTTCTCTTCTCTCTATATTTGTAGAAGTCCTTTAATTAGGATATCCAAAGTTGTGGGTAATTTTACCTAAGTTGTAATTTGTTCGGGAGATTAGTGATGCATTGTTGCATACTATTAAGAATACTATGCACAGCGGACTGAATATCCCAAAACAAATAAATATTGAATACTAACAACTAATAAAAAGAATACCAAAATACTAAATGTAAAATTAAAAGACAAAAAAGAAAGACCACACCAGATTTGATAACGGAGATCAGCCAACTTTTACCTATGTCTTTGGGCACCGCAACTGCAACCATTGCTTCTCTAATCTCCTAAACAAATTACAACTTTGGATATCCTAATTAAAGGATTTCCACAAATATAGAAAGAAGAGAAGATTTTTGTATACTAAATCATGGAGTTTAAAGCCCTATTTATAGGTTAATTTCCTATGCCTCTTGATTAAAAATCCCATGTGGGATAGCAATGAACCAAATAGAAACAATTTTCCACATTTTCAATTCCACTCGACTTTCAAATTTCTCGTTTTTCTAAGTAAATGAATAGTCTTCCACAGTGTCTCCAAATGCGCCTTCTGGCACCATCTCAAATATGCAGAATATTGGTACAAGTCTAAATAATGTTTAAACTTGACTATTGTCACTACTTTGGTCATCATATATGCGAGATTCTCTGTAGTATGAATCTTTTGTAGATGTATTGTACCTTCTTCGAGAATCTCCCGTACAAAGTGATAGCAGACATCAATATGCTTCGTTCTTGCATGAAGGACTTGGTTCTTTGACTATCACGCACTGAGATGTGCTTCTAACCAACTCATAAGTTCTTAAGCAAATTTTGAAGCCAGATAGGTTCCTTGATAGCTTGTGTGACTGCCGTGTATTCTGCCTCTGTTGTAGACAAAGCAACTGTAGATTGTGGGGTAGACTTCCAACTGATTGGGGCCTTAGCTAGAGTGAACAAATAGCCAGTTATAGACCTTCGCTTATCCAAACCATCTGCATAATTAGAATTACAATATCTGACTACACATTGACCAATGTTATCATCTCACTCAAACATTAAACCAGCATCTACGGTGTTGAGAATATACGATAAAATTCATTTCACAGCTTGTCACTTACCAGGATCATGCATGTATCTACTCACTACTGGGTTTAAAACAGAACAATCTTTTCTTCTTGAGAAGCTTAATTTGACTACTTTTCTTTATAAATTTATCCTCCAATGCTTTCCATAAGTCTCATTTTTTAATGCATATTTCTGCTCTTTGGACAGACATGATCGAATTGTACCGCATGTTAATTGATGGTCATCCACTCCTTGTCATCAATATCATCTGGTTTCTTTTCTTCAATGGCAATGTCTAGACCTTGTTGAAAGAGGCAGTTTAACACATCACTTTGCCACATGCCAAAATGACATATACCATCAATTACCGCCACCACAAAACTTGCATTTGACATTACTGTCCTTGCCAATATGGACAAGGAAGTTGTTGCCGTTCTCGCTGATGGTGGAGCTTTCGCAACTATTTTGGACCCAACTATAACATTCATTATTATACTAAAGATACAAACGAGCTTAAGGATAAACCTTTGGCTCTGATACCATTTGTTGGGGTATCAAGATACAAATATACAACAAATAGTACTAGTAGAGTAAGCTCTCAGGACTGGCTGGAGAGGTAACAACAGTTCCATTTAAAACCAGTCTCTTTAGATAGAACCTATTATTAAGATTACTATATGCAACGGACTAAATACCCCAAAACGAATAAATATTGAATACTAATAACCAATGAAAAAAATATCAGAATAGTAAATGCGAAATTAAGAGACAAAAAGGAAATATCACTCCAGATTTGATAACGAAGTTCGCCTAATTTTTGCCTACGTTTTCGAGCTTTGCAATTGCAACCATTGCCTCACTAATCTCTCAAACAAATTGCAATTTGGGTAAAATTACTCACAATTTTGGATATTCTAATTAAATAACTTTCGCAAATATAGAGAGAAGAGAATATTTTTATGTATTAAATAATGGAGTTCAAAACACTATTTATTTTCCTATGCCTATTTGATTAAAAATATCACGTGGGATAGCAATGAGCCAAATAGTAACAGAAGATTATAAATGGAAAGGAAAGTGACAAGTTTCTGCTATGATGGTGCTATTTTATATTCAACTGCATTGATCTGAAAATAGCGTTGAAGAATTCTCTGATATTGTGTTCATTGTCCTTTGGTTGGAAGAGTCTATCTGTGGAGGGTTTTCTTTGAATATGAGCCTTTTATTCAACTTGCTACCTGCCGTTGATGTTTGATTATTGGCATTTAGTCTTATTTTAATATTTTCTCTGATGTGGATAATCGCGGTACACTTTTAGCTGGTAACAAACTTGTCTGTGTGATATGTATAACTTATAAGTAGTACGTGATTTGTTCCTCCTCACGTTTGTGATGCAAGGTTTTGTATCAAGGTTCTCATCTGTTAAAGAACAGAAAGATGCTCCCCTCCAGTCAAAGCAGTAGCTGTTGGTCTTAATTTCTAACATGTAATCTGAATAATAATGATTGGTTTTCTTATTGGAATGGGAGAATAATAATCGTACTTTTTCATCCATTATTTTGCAATATTGTGTCTCCATTTTCCTTCTTTAGCCGGTTCTCATTTCCTTTTGCCCTGTTCTGTTTCATTGTCTCAATAAAAAGGGGGATACCGAAGGATCTTACATTTGATGGAAAGGACAATGTTTTCCATGCCATCTCAAATCCTTAAAACATTTTTTTTTTTAAAGATTCTAATTCAATTAAGATTACGTTTTCTTCATTCAGTTCCGCAATTTGAAAGCCATGGATAAAAGCCGACATTGGAGGATTGTGGGATATATAGCATATACTGGGGAAGGGCTGCTTGAAGAGTATGATTGGTTGGTTCAAGATATTGCCTCGAGAATTTACATGCTAGATTAGGCTGTGCTTAGATGTGGAATGGCATTCCCTCCTCCAATTCACGCACGGAGATGTATTTCTGGCATGTACACTGTTTCTACTGTTGTTGTTCACCCATCTTCAGGCTGCACTCATAAGGGGTTGGATGCCCCTTCGACACCATGGATTCCCGGTGGGATAGGAGAGCTTATAAGCTGTGCTTCCATTCCAGCTCTTTTTCTTTTGTTTTTTAATGTTCCTAGGGTGTTGAACTTCATCATTAGAGCTGGAATAGTTAATACTTTTATATTTTATTTAGATTAATGAATTTGAAAATAAAAATTTTAAATTTATAATAACAAATGAATTTGTTATGGATAATCTCATAATACAATAAATTTTAAATTTATAAATTTTTATTTTGAACTATTCTTGAATTATTGTGTTAAATTTTAAATTCATTTTATATAAAATTATTTAAAATATTCTCCAAAATCATTTTCTTAAATCCAAAAGCAATTTTAGAATCTCTTCCCTCTCTTCCTCTTGGGAAAGTGTCACCTTTGTACTGTGTAAAGCATTTACCAGCTCACATTATATTTTGTCAGAACTATGAGATTCGCTTTTGGCCTTTTGCTAACTGGGTGTCTTGTTAATTTTGTGACCTACAAATCTGCAAATTATGAGTTTCCATTTCTAGCCCAGAATTGTTATTGACAAGAATTGCGCACAACTTTTTTGCCTCAGGAAATCTTACACAGTTCTTTGATGGTTACATGAATCACTCTTGGCTTATCCCGAGTTCAATTTTTCACCACCCCTCCTTACAAATGTGTAGACAATCACACCAACTCTAGCCCCATCAGAGGGGCTGTCAGTATGTATAACCTCAACATCAAAAACCTTCTTAGCCTTCTTGAAAAATGCCGATTCCTTCTTCCATCTCTTCAAATGGGCCATCAAAAATACCACTTTTTTCTCACTTCCCAACAAGAAAAACCTCAGGGTTTGAAGCAGTGGCTCGTAAAGGTGATCGTGGTACACTACATCAGACCCCAGTATCATATCATAATCTCTGCCAATGCCTTCCATGTGCTGTATGTCACCCCACGACAGCGCCGCCACGTCGACTGCCCCGCCGTGGAGCTCTAAGATTCCAGCGTTGGCATTGACGTTGAACTGCAGGTTAGGCAGCACGTGGGGGAGGTCTGTGACCGTGACACTAGCTCCAAGTAATGCAGCAGCTGCAATCCCAACCAATCCAGTGCCAGAGCCCAGCTCAAGTAGGCGGAGGCGGCGCTGGGTGGCACAGCTGCTGAACAAGGAGAAGAGAGGGGTTGATTGACGGTCGCGGTGGCTGTCGAGGAGGGTGACGAGAGTGGTGGCGGCTGGCCAGAGCTGGAAGGAGAGGCCCTGGGAGGGGAGTTGGCGGATGACTATTGTGGAGTTGATGGAGTGGAGGAGGTAGCTTTGTTGCTGCTGCTGCTGGGGTGGTTGTACCTCTTGATGGCCTTCTGCATGGTTTTCTTGGCCTTCAATGGTTTCCTCCAATGGCGTAGGTTGAAACATTGTGAAAGGAGAGGGGCAGTTGACAGGCGGCGCATCAGGGTATTGACATTTTCCTGAATCTTGATCCAGGAAACCCTGCTGGGGAAACAAATTAATTATGGATAAACTTGGATACCACTTGCTACATATTATTATTATTACATATCTTTTGGTTGATTGGCTGATTTTGGCCAGTGGAAATTTGATTGCATTGGGACTGGAGGTGGGCCGGTTTAAATATCTTTAAATAGCAGTAGTGCTCGATTTAGGATTTATTGGATGGAGATAGGAATTCTTAAATTTGGGTTTGGGAAATCGTAGTGCACTCGATTTGGCATTTGTATATGAGAGCACCAAGGTAATTCCAAGATGAAATGAATTTATATTTAGTATGTGATTGATTTTCTTTGATAAAAAATATTTAAAAGTTATATTTATTACATGATTGATCACCTTTGACGAGAAAATGATCAATTAAAATATAAGTATAATTATAATTCTCTTGTGATTGTTTGGATGGATCCAAATATGATTTGAACTAGAATATTTCAAATCAGAGTTTCACTTTTTAGTACAATTATCTCTCTAAGTTCGACTATTGTGACTGGTGTGGTAAAATTATAAATTTGTCATAATGGTGGGAAGGACAAAATTCCCCTTTTTGAAAAAAAATTGCACAAGATAATTCAATATTTATAATTTTTTTGCGGATTGAACCGACTCCTCAACCTAGTTTGCATCGCAACTTGAAGAACTTTAAGGAGGATTGTCAATCTTTATACAAATATTTTAGGGGAGATTGGTATTCATGAATTGAATTAGGCATGAATAAGATGGGTTTAGGATTGAAATAATGATGGAAAATGAATTATATGAGGATTCTCTTTCAATGTTTGCTATCTACAACAAATAAGAAATGAATATAATAGTTATTACTTGCTTGATTTCAATTTTATGATTGATAATTAAAAATAAATGAAAGAAATTGAATGATTTTTTTTAATGATCAAATTATACTTTAATAGAAAAGTTTAAATTAAAATTATTTATTATTTTTTTATATATTACTTCGTAAATTATAGTTGAAATTGGATATATTGAATTCAATTATATAGTAGTAGTATTTTCAAAAAATATTTGACAATTGATTTGTCTACTTAAGAGTAGGAGTGTCCATAGTTCGATGAATCGATTGAATTGAAACCAAAATTTGATACGTACAAAATCGAACCCAAAATTTTACTTCGATATTTGATTATTATTTTTATACGAATTCGGTATTTGATTTCGATTTCGAATTGATTTCAATTTATCGAATTGTACCAAATATTTAATTATAATTTATATTTTTTTTTATACATACTTTTTATGTAATATTTTTGTATTTATAATTATTTTATACTATTTTTTATTTTTTAACTCACCAAAACTCCAAAAAATAAATAAGAAATACAATTATGATTTTATTATTTAATTTTTTATTTTTTTAAAAAATTCAGTTAACGAAATTATCAAACCAAAAAATATTTTTTTTTAAATAATAACCTATCGATTAATTCAGTTCTATATTGAGTATAGCATTTTGTGCATGTGTAAGTTTAGGAGGATAATTTTGTTAAAAACTAGATATAAGTGAGTATAAATTTTTCAAAAGTAGATATAAGTTTATTTTTGAATGATTGAGAATACATAAAATCATTGGGAAGAGAGAGAATGAATAATCCTATAACTTTTGGAATAGGGATTTCTATGGTAAAGAAAATTATTAGCACTAAAATATATCAATCATGTATTTTATAATAAACTTGAGAATGATTATTCAATTCTCACTTCATTCATGTATATCAATCATGTTTTAAAATAAGACTTCTCTAAGAATTAACAGATGGTAAAAGATGTCTAGTAGCAGATAAAATTTTCTAATATAAATCATATTATATCATTTATTGCGTTACATCAATTACCGACCACATATATACTTTGCAGGTTGAATTTTATACGTGATTGAAAATTTGATGGAATAAAATAGAATTTATAAAAGAAAATAATATTCGATCCATTAAAAACCACCTTATGTGATCTAAAACACATAATTAGCTAGTTTGAATACTCTTATATAGGTACATCTTTTTTACTAAAGTGTTTGGATTGAAGACGTTAATTGATTTCATTGAACTCCTCCATACACCACAGGAAAACAGGGAAATAACGAAAAAAATTAGCAATGATATATGTATTTCATCGCTAAGATAATTGTTAGAGACCAAGATATTACATTTTGTCACTAACAATTAAAAAAAAATAATTTAATATTTTTTTCTAAACTTAGCAACGTAATAAGATATTACGCCGTTAAAATAATTTTTTTTTTTTACTTAGCGACGAAATTATTTCAGTTCATCGCTAACAGTAAAAAAAATTAATTTAATTTTTTTTATCTTAACTTAGTACAAAATACATTATTGTGTCGTTAAGTTAAATTGAGTTCTTTACGAGGTATTTTCAATTCGTCGCTAACACTAAAATATTTTTTAATTTATTTTTTTTTTATCTTAACTTAGCTATGAATGTCATTTGTTTTTGTTGTTAAATTAAAATATTTTGTTCGATAAAATTTTAAAAACTGTCACTTAAAAAAAGAAAAAAGAAAGAAAAGAAGGTGACTATCAAATTTTCCATTGACCATAATATTGTAACACCATGTGAGTGTACAAATCTTTTTACCAGCATAATGTGTGACATGAAGTTTCGGACTCCAGTAACAGGGTCTCCCATCAGGTCAGTGACGAGGCTTTTGGGGTTGCCCCACCTCACACTGCCGCTCTAGCTCCTCCACCGCGGCCTTGTCTCTCACTTCGTCGTACTCTCTCACCACCACCGGCGGCTTCTCCGCCGCCGGAGGATTAGGCAAGTAAGTCTCGGCTGCTATGTTCTTGAAGGTCATATTTGGAAGGTTTAATTAGAGTGAACTTGCTAAAGAGAGTGGTGCTAGAAATATTCTCAACCCCTTGAGGAATTTCTTTAGCTTGTGACCTTCTATGCTCTTAAACTTTCCACATCCATAGGCCATGGATGTGCTGACGTGGCATCTCTTTTGCTACCATGCCATGTCATGGGACCTGATGTAACAATTACTAGTAATAATAATGTTTCCCACTCGGTAATAGGCCAATTTAGTAACAATTACTAGTATAGTAAGTGTTAAATTCTCCAATATGCTTTCGTCAAAGTGAAAACTTTGTCCACCACAAGGCACAATAATTCCGCTCTTTGTGAACTCCAAACCAATTAGAGCTTTTGATTAATCTCATAAAGTTCCTACACGAAGAGTTTCCCTACTCAATATTTGATTTTTGGCTTTAACAATGTGGACACAGCTTTTTAATAGTAAAATATAATTAATTCTAAGCAAGAGGGTTGTTAGACTAATTAATTGTAAATATTTTATAACATGGTTTTAAAATTTATAAGATATTTAATTACTAATACTGAAATAATTTTTAATTTATTTTTTTTTTATTTTAACTTAGCGACTAAATATGTTATTACGTCGCTAAGTTAAATTGATTTTTTTACTTAGCTATGAGGTGTTTTTAATTCATCGCTAATATTTAAAAAAAATTAATTTGATTTTTTTTGTATTAACTTAACATGAACTTTGGTTGCTAAGTTAAATTGATATTTTTAAGAAATTAGCAGCGAAACTGCTTAAAACTTCGCTAATTTATAACTTAACAATCAAATTTATTGTTTCATTGCAAAGTTGTCGGATTAAAAATCCCATCCCTTTCTTCTCCAGAATCCCTATAACTCTCTCTCTCTCTCTCCAGCTATCGTCCGCCTCCGTGAGTCAGTCTGCCGCTGTCCGTGCGCTCGATTTCTCTCAGCTCTGTCAGCCATATTTATACATCTCAGCTGACTCGGCCACTGTCCCAGCCACCATTCGTCAGCTTGGATTTCGTAGTTCTATTTGATTTTATGTTATTTTTCGTTGATTAATCGATTGTTATTTTGTGCTATTTTCGTTATTCCCTTTGGTTTCCCTTGGAACTCCCATTTTCGTTTTTTATTTTTCTGATATAAATTCTTTGGATGTTAATGACTCTTTCAGGCTGTGAATTGAATCATTTTCCTTGCCCTTCAGCTGTACGCTTTTGTTGATAATTCTAGAAAGATATTCAGGTATGTGATGGTGTTTTCTCTTTTTGTTGTTAATTGCTACAATTTCTGTCTCTGTGTGTGTGTGTGCAAAGAGTGTGGGGTACGGGGCATACCTTTTTGTGGGTGCACTATCTATGACATTTGGAGTTTGAGGTGAGATACGACACTTTATTGAGTTTGGGTTTTTATTCTTTTAGAAAAGATTTTGAAATTTTTATTACACCTGTTACCTATCATGTATCCAGTTGATATCAAGGAAATAAGCTTTCAAATATTGCAATTATAGGCTGAAGAAGACAAAGGCCAAATTATAATCCATAATTTACTTAAAGTGATTCTAATATCTATAGTGCAAAGGGATGGGCAAGTCTAGCATTTGATATTAAGGTTGGTGGAACAACAATTAAGTTAGCTTTCTAATGAGTAATTTGATTGGCCAAGATGTCAACCTCAACAGCTCATTTCCTATCTTAAATTCCATTTATAAGATTAATGTTGATTAAGAGATCAATGGTATCATTAGAGTACTTCTTGAAATGAAAGTTCATTTGAAATACTTTTTAATGTTCTAAAATATTTGATAAATTCTTTGAGAGATGGGCTTATAAATCTTTAAAATAAGATATTTGAAACGACTAGTTTAACGTATTATTGAAAAAGTAATTTTTCAACCATCATATGATTATTGATAGTTTACCTAATTTTTATCAATAATCATGAACTATTAACTTTTATTTTAATTTATTTTATTAAGTATTTATACTATGCTATTAATATTTTATATTAAGTCATTGTTATTATATTAATACATACGATAATATTTAATGTATAGTGTTGATTTTTTTTTAGTTATATATTTGGTTTGTTATTATGCAGTCACGGCTACACTTGAAGATTCTATTTTGATGGTCATCAAGTTTAGTCCATTTTTTAAAGTGTATTAGACTTTTGTTTTATGTGTATATGATGATATTTTATTTTTAATGTTAAGTTTTATGATGGTTTGTTTAATTATTTCTTTATATAACTTGTGTATATAACGTACAATGAATTTTTTAATTAAATATCTTTTAATTAATAATATTTAGATTGTTGGAATGATGGAAGTGTTGTGAATGGTTGTTAAATATGTTGTGGGGAAGTATTTAATATTTATGAATGGTTGTAACAAATAAATATGGATTTATTATTTAAAATAGGGTATAATAATCGATATAAATAAAATTATTTAAAAAATAAATAAATATTAGCGATGAATTTCACAAATTTCATCACTAATATTTTTCTATTTTGTTTAATTTTTTCGATTAGCGACGCAATGTTGAAAATTCGTCGCTAAAAATAAAAAAATATTTATTTTTATTTTTGTTATTTAGCGACGAATATCATTTATTTTTGTTACTAAAGTAAAATAAAAAATTTATTTTTAAATATTTTTCAATATTTTTAACGACAAAAATATTAAAAATATTCAACGCTAATGCACAATTTTAGCAATGAATTTAGTGACAAAAAAGTTTATCGCTAAACTTTATGACGAAATTGTATTATTTTGTCGCTAATTTTTTTTTTCAATAATTTTATTGCGATAATATTTTTTCGTTCTTGTTTATATTTACCAACGAATTTATGCCTTTTACCAACGAAAACTAAAAAATATTTTTCTTATAGTGATAGGAGGGTTCTAGTTAGTTCCATCTCAGAAACACTATCGAATCCTGCACTAAATTTTGAATATTGATTTAATATCAGTGTAAAACTCAAATACCAACTTAATACGACGAAACTCAAGCATGAATATATTGACCACTTCCAATAATAAGCAATATTAATTTTTTTATTGATATGCCTTATTGTGCGGGGGTTTAAAAGAGAGTGAAAAAAAAAAACAATGAATTGTTGTCATTTTAAGAAAATCTTTTTTATTGGGACATGCAAAAAGACACTTGTACGAATTTTAATTTTGACTATATTTAAAGTTTATTTAAAATTCACCATTGTAATCTTAAAAAAGATATGATAGAAAAATTGGCTTTTTGATGCATTTGTTTTTCTTTTTCCTTTCTTCCATTTTTATTCGAATTTTTTTTTGTTTGAATAATTAAAAAATATTTTTTAATTTCTCATACACACTCCACGTTTCACAAAAAATATGTGTATCTTTTGGATTTAACAAGTTAAATATACGTACCATATGTAATCTGTATTATACTCATATACATCATTACATATCAAATTTTTCCTAGCTTGTATTAGACTAACTAGTTCTACCGCTAAAATCTTATAAGCCTTTTTTGTCCTTTTCCGATATGAGAAACTTGAATCACTGAATTTAATTAGATAAAGAAAAAATAAAAAACTAAATTGTCGTTAACGGTCCCATGGTCTAGTGGTCAGGACATTGGACTCTGAATCCAGTAACCCGAGTTCAAATCTCGGTGGGACCTAGTTTTTTCTCATTTTTCACCCTCAATCCAAATGCCTTACTGGGCCAGAGCTTCTTCTGGGAACCAAACAGAAAAGTGGTGTTCATCAATAATCTAATTAATTATTATTTAAAAAAAAAAATTCATTTATATCATTGAGTATGGCAACGAATAAAATTGGCTGTAAAAATGAAAAATAAATAATTTATATATTATTGTATCAGTTCAATAAATTAAGTTTCAATGGACTCACTTCATGATCAATTTCTTGACAGTCTGAGAGATTGATAAGCAGTCATATCAATGACCTAATTGATAGATTTCTTCATAACTGGTCTGAAATTTGAGAAATAAACTTTTGAACTTGTAAAATTAAATGAAAATTCAAAAATTAAGATCTATAACACCTCAATAGTGCTAAAACAGCTTCTAATTTTTGTATGTATATTCAAATTTAAAGGCAATCTCATCAATGGGTCTGAAAATTCTAGAATATGTTTTCCACATCACTTATCCTACAATTATATACTCATTATACATATATAATTTTTGTATGTATTTTGGGTTGAATTCAATTTCAGATTTTCAATGGTTGATTCATTCACCTTTCTTCACTATTTTGATACTTAAAATGATTTGAAATAATCACAACTAGAAATGGTTCACTTCCATAACTCAAATACTTCAATTGTGAATATATATATATATATATATATATTTATTTTAAATGAAGTTACACCAACATTATGTTTGGTACAAGGATTTTGGTGAGGAAATGAAATAAAAATGTAGGTAAAAAATAATTTTGACTGTTTGATTGCTAAGAAATATTATAAGAAAAAGAAAATTTCAGAAAAAAATATAATGTAATTGGGGAAAACTCATTTTCCTTACAAAAAAAGTGAGGAAAGTGAAAAGCCTAATTGGCCCTCTCTCCTTCCCTAGTACTTTCATTACCTCCATTCTCTCCCTTCTTTCGTCGTTATTTTCACACAATTAAACAAACTTAATCTTTGATCTTATTTTCATTTCTCCTGTCTCGTACTTTAATACTTGTTATTTTTACTCTTCTTTTTGGTTTTTACATAATTAACATTGGGATGTGGAAGTATTTTACAATTTTTATTTTTATTTTATTATATTCTAAAATTCTTATTCGAGGAGCATGTAATAACATAATTTTTGTTTTGTATAGTTCAATGTTTCAAGTTAATTAAAAATTCTGTATTTGTAAAAAGTGTTCCAAGTTTTTTACAAGCAATTAGAGCTTGACCTTTTCAAAACTTGAATCCTGGCTCTTCTCTTGAAGTATATAGAGTTTATAACAACCTTATAAATTAAGCCCTAATTACACGTTTTGGCTTCTAGAGTTGGACGAATAGCTGGACTTATAAGCAGTTTAATCACTAAAATTGTTAACAATAATAGCTGCTCAGCTTAACTTTCTTTTCAAGTCTTGACGCTTATTTTGTGGTTATTTAACTTATAATCCTCTTTTCTTGTAAAGCAAGTCCATCAAATTATATAAGCCTTGGAGCAGATTATCTATAAGTGGAAAAGCACCATTTAGTCAAGATTTTTAGTAAAGAAGGGGACGAGATTCGATTATTAAATTATTATTTTTTATATATAAAATTATTTTCTTATTGAAATTTTTTTCTTAACTAATTATTAGAAATTAAAATATAAATATAAATATAATACATTATACTTGCACATAAATATTATATATATATTTGAGTATTATTTTATAAATATTAACCAAATCAAATACTTTTTATATCATGAAAATCCTACACTTATAATTTTTTGTAAAATAAAAATTAGTATAATCTTAAATAATAAGCAACAAAAGTGGAATAAAATAAATAAAAATTAAAAATTAAAATAAAAAATTCACAATAAGGAGTAATTTTTGACTAAAATATCCGTAGTTTTAGAAACGAAATCATAATAAATTTTGAAGGTTAGTACAAATACCTTTTAAAAACTTTGTATCAATAATAAATTTTATTACCTATTTTTTTTTTTAAAATAAAATTTTAAAATAATTTTAAAGCATTTCTAAATTTATTAAATTTACATATTCAAAATAGGATTATGAAAATTCGAGGGGGCAGTTGGAATAATTTAATTATTCTAAAGGGAGCAAATTTTTGAATTTATTAAAATTTATATATTAAAATTATAAATATAAAAAATTAAGGGGGCAGCTGGGTGACAACTTTTTTTTTCTTTTTTTTAATGCTCATTAAATTGTATATTTTGAAAAAATTAATATTACTAACTATATACCTGTTAAAAATTGAATTTAAAAAACAGTCCACTTCAATATTATTGTGAACAAAATTACAAATGATTTAATTAAACAAGTTAAGAAAAAAAAGTATTTATTCACTTTAAACATTGAAGCAAGGGTAAAAATTTGAAAGTTTTGCAGCATAAAAAATGTTTAGATATATGTAATATAAGATAATCAAAGGCTACAAATTTAACTTTTCATTGTCGTAAATAGGTTGTTCAATTTGGGACAGGGTGAGCATATGTTTTCGGACAACTTTATTTTATTTTTAATTATTGATGATTGATAACTTTTCACCACATCCAGCTTCAAGGAACTAGCTAGAAATCGTGGTTATGTTTGGATTTGTGTTTCTTAGTTGATAGGGAAGATGTTTTGGTGAAGTGGAGATATGTATTTGGAAAGGGAATTGATAAAAATAATGTTTGATTTTGTTGTACCAGAAATGTCTTGTCTTTTAAGATTTTGTTTGATTTACGACGGCACGTCAGGTTTTTTTTTTTAATGAATAAAATTGTATTTTATTAAATGTAAAAGGATTATAAAATATATTTTTAATAATGTAACAATTGAATAATTTATATTGATGTTTACGTAATGATTGGATAGTATACATATATAATTGTGTAATGATAGACTATGTATATTTATATAAGTTGGAGTAATTTTTTTTTCAATTGCATCTCATTCTTACATTTATATACAACCAATCATTGTATATATGGAAAATATATACAAGACTAAATTAATTCGTGTATGAAGATGAAAACTTGAAGAAAATATATTACCGCGTATATGTGGACAATGGATATAAAAATAAAATAGAAATACATATAATTGTTTATCGTATTTACATACAAAATGCCCGATTTTACATACAAGAAATTATAAGACACACAAAAATGATTTCGTGTATCAATGTATATATGGGGTAAAAATACATGAACGCATATAATTACAACATACACTTTAATAACAATATATACAATGTTTCGTCGTCATACACATAGTTATGGTGCCAACAGTGCGTGGGCATGGTAGACGCCCAGGAACATATATATATATATATATATATATATATATATATATATACAGCTAAGTAAAGATACCCTCATATGAGATTATATAATATACAATACATGTCATTTCATCGCAAGCTGTTTCCAATAAATACAGACAATTAAGGAACAACAAAAAAAAAATAAAAATGTTTCCATAGTTTTCAACGCATATGCCCACTAGCACACGTCGTCCTACTGTCCACGGTTTTGCCACATGAAATTGGCAATGGCATCTCTCAATGTTGATTGTGCTTTAACCCTCAGCCTGATTTCAATGCCCGTCGTGGTAGAAGGCCTCATAATTCATTTCAATTTCTTCTAGCTGGGTGTTGAAAATTTGGCCACCGATTGAAAATGCGAATGAAGTTGTGCAACGCGAAACAAACAATTACGAAGTGCACTCAATACAAAACCACATACATAAGATGGAAAATTGTTTCTTTAGGATCCCAAAACAATGCTCAATTGCATATCTCAACTTTAAAAGAGAATAATTGAAGAACTTTTGGAGTCCTGTAGGGGCTTTACCACCACCATTGGACTCGTCCAAGTAATACATTTATTGTTTGTATAGAGCCATAAATCATATTTAGTTCGTGAAGCCGACATCAACTAGATAGTATTTTTCTATTTCTTGCATACACTTAATCAGAAAATAATGGTATGCCTAAATACTTTAGATGCACAATTTAAATAATTTTTCAAAATAAGTACAACGTAGTGATTTTAAAGAAGACATACGGCATCATTGGATAAATATAGGTGAAACATAGGTGAACATGAAATCAAAATCGCAATTGAAACTACATTTTTAGAGACATGTGACTTCCTTGATCTAAAAGCATTTTTTTCTGTGAGGTGGTACCCATGCAAAAATTAACATTCTATTTATGACATCAATAACACCTAGAACAACAATCTTATAAATGCGCATGATTTATAAGGAATTAAGATTTTTCATTTAATTGTATGGTTATTAAATTAACCACCCACCTCAAAGAAGGAGAAGATGTCAGGAATGTTGAGAATTTGAGATGGTAGTTCATTAAAATTTGGGGCACAAATAAATTCTAGTGCTAAGCAGTTCAATGCTTTCACAACTTATCGAACATGGCGACTAATTGTTTCAAAAGAGTGTTGAAATCGCTCTATGCTATCCTTTTTATAGTGATGTATGCCGACAGTTTGCAAGAAAAGTGCAAGCTCTTCCACCGCAGACACCCTCACACTATTGGACTCAATGAGGAGACCTCTACTAATGAACATGTCAAGAAGTATGTGGACTTAATCATACGAAAAGTTTTATAGGAAAAACTTGAGTGTACATTAATTATCTTGTCTTCCCAATCAACCCCTTGCATCTGAGAAATATTGTGTGGTATTTTGTCTTTTAAGTAATTTCTGATAAATCATGTGGGTTATGATTAAAACGTCATCAATACTTTAGATGCATCATTTTTTAGATACTCGAAAGTGGCATCACTTTATTTATTATTATTATTGTTCGATGAATATATTATCGAGCCACTATACATATTCCTTCGTAACTATAAATTAATAAAATAAATAACTATCATGTAAGTACACACAATGTAACACCAAATTTAATATGGTTACAAATTACCTCTACAATTACAATAGTAGCTATTAATATATATTCATTCTTTACATGGAAGCTTACAAATTCTACACACATGCTGCCTTTCTCAAATAATTTCAAAATGTGCATTCAAAAGGGTAAAATTCATTTGTAGTCCCATATGAATGGGGTCGTTCCAATATTGGTTCCTAGGTACGAAATGGTCACAAACTTTATCAAAACTTGTCTTTCTATTAGAAAACTAACGGAATCAATTGTTTATGCCGTTAATTGCAAAATTGGAGGGAAAATTAGTTGTGTTTTTTTTTGCAAAAATGAAAAAATAGAGGAAAAAATAAAAAATATATATATAAATTATGAAAAAAAAAACTTTCAGAAAAAGCACAACAAATTGAAAAAAAAATATAGGAAATTTTATGAAAATTTTTAAAAAATTGATGAAAAAGTAAAAAAAAAAAAAGAAGAGATAATTATGAAAAAAATGAAAGATTCTTTTTTAAAGAATCACACAGAATTTAGAACAAATTATGAAAAAAATTGATGAATAATAAATAAAAAATTATAGAAATTTAAAAAAATTAAACAAAATTTATAACAAATTACAGAAAAATTGATGAAAAATATTAAATACAACAAATCTTATGAAAGAAATATAGAAAACCTTATTTATCAAAATTTATATCAAATTTACACATTGCGTCGCAGAAAAGAAAACATAACCAAACAATCACAGAAAAATAAATTCAGGAAAAATACCTAGTGTAGTAAGATTACAAAAAAAAAAATTGATGAACACACCATAATAATCACTAAAATTTATGCTATTTAACCAATAAAACCAACATAATATATAGCTCCATCATATAGTTCATGCTACCAACATAGTACAGTTCATACAACCAATTTTAAAATATTGTTCACAAAATTTTTTATCCTCATAACTCATTAGAAGAAATAGAGGTGAAGGCGACGACGGCGTTAGGATTTCTTCTTCTGTTGTTAGAATCTCTTCTTGAAAGTTGATCAAATGGCAAATGTTATCCGAATGAGCTCCCCTCCAAACAGATATATTGCCAACTCTGGATAACTCTGAGCATAACAAATCATAAATATTAATAATCATGTTGTGTAAGACAAATAACACATTCATGTTAAATTAAACAAACACTACATACCTTAATATATTCATCCCTTAATTAGAAGCAATGATGTAATTAGTAGTTTGATCCCAGTTAACCTCAGACCGGAAAAGAGTGTCGAGAATGTTGTATACCTTGCACGGATGTTGTCTAATTTCGCCTCCATTTTTTCCATTGTAAACTTGTTAGCTCTCCAATTCATGTTAGAGAATACATTGGCCCAAACCCTACGTTCTTCATCTCGTTTAACCTCGTTCTCCCAAATATTTAACTCTTCTGCAATATCTTTTCACAACTGCATCATGTTGCATTCTACAAGCAAATCCAAAAATAAATGTTCATCCTCATTAGTCCAGAGTGCAGCCATTATCAATCTAAAGGCAATAAATGATCACCAATTGCACAAATTTGTTAAGATTAACACTGCACATCAACTGAGAATCAAGGAATGATGCATTAAAATCAAACACTGCACAAGTTCTGAAAATCAATACACACTTGACAGTGCTGCAAAGATGGTGCATGTGATATCTTTTATTTTTTATGCACAAGGAATGATCACCAATTAACATATATCATATTCCATTAAATCCACATTAATTAATCAAGAATTAAATAAATATACTTCAAGGTTTGGCATATTGATGTAGGACAAGGGGCAGGTTAGTAGTAAACCTACATAATTAAGCCATGACAATGAATCCACCTTATCAATTTAAAATCCAATTCTAACAATCTTAATCCAAGAATAGATTAGATTATGTTATATAGCTTGGAAAAACAAAGTGCAAAATAAACATTAAACAAGATTTTTTAACACTTAGTCTCAGCTACTGGTCTGCAAAATTTTTAGCAGGTAAAGAACCATTTTTACTTTAATTAGTTCATCTTCATAACTTGACTACTAAATCAACTTTAATTAGCTTGTTCTGTACATGGGATTCATAAACCAGTAACAGAAATCAATTTACATTTGGCACTTTAAACTTAAAATAGGATAAATATGAGAATGATTAAAGCAGATACTAACAGATAAACAATCCAACAAAGTACTAATTCATCACATTTGGCACATTCAACAGTAATTCATCATCGAAATAGAAATACTAATTCATCACATTTGGCACATTCAACAGTAATTCATCATCGAAATAGAAATACTAATTCATCACATTTGTTTTTCTCTATCCAATAACCCTAGTCCTTCAAATTGAAATTTGCATCCATTACTCAAACACCCCCCCCCCCCCCCCCCCAACCAAAATAAAAAAAGAGATAAAAATTGGTACCTCAAAAGCACATAAGAAAGGTTGAATTTTTTGGCTATGGCAGACTTCCTTGTCCGAACCATCTTCAGATTGGGGCATATACCACACCCTTTTTTAGATATCGGTCCCTTCATAAATTACTTGTGTCCCTTCGTCTCCAATGGGAGGCGTAGCTTCGGTTCCTTCACCACATGTCTTTCCATCAATTTCAGGGCAAACTCAATCGCCAACCCCGCCTGAAGCCACCCACCACAGTCTCATATGTCTTTCTCTGCCATGATTGTTGGATTCAATTGGGTTAGGGGTTTTGGGAAATTCAATTTGAAGAAGGGAGGGTAAAATAGAACTTCTCACGTTGGATTTAACGGCCACGCAAACCGCCAACCCCACGCCCAAAGCCACCCTCCACGGTCTGCTGCGCCTCTCTCCGCCATGATTGTGGATTCAATTAGATTGGGGTTTTTCAATTTGGGTTAGGGATTTTGGGAAAATTTAGGGGGATTTCGATTTGAATCAGAGAGGGTAAAATAGGGTTTCTCACACTGGATTTAACGGTCACGTAATTAGCACGTGAGATTGTGCCGTTAGTTTTTAATAGACGGGACCAAATTTGACAATCGAAATTTTGATTGGGACTAAAAATATTACGACTGAGAACAAAATTGAAATAGCCTCAGTTCTATAGGACCAAAAATGAATTTTACCTGTATTCGATATAATTTATCTTATTTGTAATTTGTAAAATAGATTTTTCAACAATGCAATTATACATAAAATGCACAAACATAGAATAATTGTCGAATACGACATAAAGTACGATTTTACGAAAAAAACTCAAATATACCAACAACAAATACTACGAATATTTGAATAAAACATAATACAGGCACTGAAATTGAAAAATAATACAGGCACTAAAATTGATTACATTATGGCTATTGAGCTTAATTTTCTTCCCAAGCCACTGAAACTCCTAGCCACTTGTCCAAGCACATAGGATGAGGTAAATCGCGAGATATGCCCCAAAGTGGATCACAAGTTCCCCCCACAACTATACACTTCTGCGGACAAGGAGCCGCCTCCAAAGTGATTGCTCCATACTAAACTCCGGTCGCAGGATCCCACTGGGGATACAGTGATTGCTGCATATCGAAATTCAGCCGTAGGTTCCCACCAGAATTCGAACCCCCACCCTGCTGCTGGAAGCGAGAAATATGTTGATTGATCAAGTTATATCCTACAGATTATATATAAGTTGATAAGCGTCATTTCTCATTCAACCTCTCTCTATTTATTGCTTTAATTAATCTGATTCATGCTTTTTCTCTTTGCTTTTTATTATAGCAGTTAATTAAAAAAGACTAGAAATACATATTGTAGCAGATATGGGTCAGAACGACGCCGCATCAATCCCGGCTATGAATTCTTGCTGGAAGAAGACGTATAATGAAAATGGAAGCTTTTTGGGCAACTTAAAGAATCACTTTCATGAGTTCATCCATACACCCATGAAAGAGCACAAGGACTGCTTCAAACTGACATGGCACAAGGTAATTTAATTATATATATATATATATATATATATACATCTTCACTAAAAACACTTTTTCTTTTCTTTTAATTTTGATTAATTGGCATGTTCTAGAAAACATTATATTACTAATAATATATCTGTTACAAATTGAATTTCATCTTGGTAGTCCACTTGAATATTATTTTGAACAAAATTACAAACTATTTAATTGAAAACAAGATAACAAAGTGTTTATTTGCTTTACACGTAAAAATTTGAAAAGTATTTTAACATAAAAATTGAATAAAAAAATGTCATTCAAGTTAATCAAAGGCTAAAAATTTAGCGTTATGTTGTAGTAAATTGGTTGTTCAATTTGGAACAAGGAGAGCATGTATATGTTTAAGACAACTTTATATTTTATTTTATGATTTTTTTCCGACTTCGTTCTATTTTCAATCTGATGCAGATGATTGATAAATTTTCACAAAAAACAACTTCTGCAAACGAAGAAAGTCGAAATCCCGCGACTCTTCCGCCAGATTCAAGGAAATATAGCTCGAAATCATGCACTCTCCTGTTTTTCAATTAATAAGTTGCTAGCTTTATTTTTCTTTAGGAGGTACAAATAAGTTGCTAGGTTTCAATAGTGTTTCCTTGACTATTGATAGCTATTTAATGTATAATTGTCTTTTAACATTAGGGCTCATTTATTTTTTCAATTGGGATATAAAATAATTGATAAAAAATATGGTAAGTTATTGAATATGAATTGATTTATTAATAAATATTATGTATATTTACTTGGATTGTAAGAATAATATATTAATATAAAATATAAATAAATATATATATTGTGAAATAAATAAGTAAGATTACAGTAATATGACTATTAGACCCTTCATATTTTTTTTTCCTTTTTCTTTCCGTTCATTCATGTTCTATGCCAAAGAATCTACTGTTCATTCTTATTCATTTTCTTTCTCCTCCTTAACAGACTTCTTCACAATTTTTTTCCTTTCTTTCTTTCCTCTCATTTTTCCTCTTCTGTTTTCTTTTATTTCTACCTTCTTTTTATATTTTTCCTCTTTTTATTTTCATTATCTCCTCCAATATTTTCATAATCGGATCGGTAATCAAACTGATCTTGTTAAAATTAGTGGTTCAATCGGTCGGACCGGTTTAATGAAAATTAATTATATTTTTTATTTTTTTATATAAAATAATAATATAATAGATTAATTGTTATATAATATATTTTAAATGTAAAAATAAATAAATAGTTACATAAAAACTAATATAACAAAATACAAAATTCAAATAATCACATAAATATAACAAAATATCAAATTTAAACTTTTATAAAAATTTAAAATAAAAAATAAAAAATATATATAAAAATCAGTCAAAACTGGTTCTGACCGATTTTGGGCAGTTTTGACCGATTTTGACCGATCAAAACAGTTTTTGAGTAAAATCGAAGCGGACTGACCTCCGGTTCCCAATTGAACCGACCGGTCCGGTCCAATGGGAATTTTCATATTCCTGGCAGTTGGAAGCTTTGCTTCTCTTTAACTAAAAAGACAAAAAAGAGCCCATGCTCTAACTAAAATGGAGAAGAAAGAGGTAGAAGAATGAACCGAAAGGTTTCATAAATGGAGAAAAAAGAGCTAGAAGAATGATTTGGTAGGAAAAAGGATTTCATAAGTGTGTTCGAATAAAATTGGGGATGTCTACTCAACAATTTGTTTGTTTTCAGAGGGCAAAAATTGTAATTTAATTTTTAATTTTAAGGATAAAAAACACAATTTATATGTCTATAGATTTGATTGGATTGATAGGATAATCAAATCTCACTTTTTCAGGTGGGATTTGTATCAAAAAAATAATTATATAAATTCAAAATTGAATCCGATTTGTGATTATTCGGTGGATCGAAATCTTCAAATGTATGCATTAGATTAGGCTTAATTATTTAGTAAAACCAACCCAATTTATGAAAGTGAATTGGGAGTATAGGATTAACATGCGTGATTATATATCTCTGTATAAAAATGACATGGGGCAATCTTTTCTATACACTTAATCATCAAAATGAGGGGAAAAAAAAAGAAAAAGCAAGAACGTAAGACTACAAGTTGAGAAGTTCCAACTTCCAAGTGATTATGATATTTTAAATTTTCTAATTTTCAGGGAGTGCCTAAACAGAGGATTCCTATTTTACTCCTGTAATGTATAAAATGTTCAGAAACCCTCTTTTTACCACAGTTACACGTTTAATTCCACCATGGCGGAGTGTACACTAGAGAGATGCATATTTTGGTTTATCAGCCTAATCAAACTAAAATTAAAAAATTTCTGTACAAACTGAAGTGAAACTAAACTTTCGCTACAAATCCAAAATGATTTGAAAATTTCAATTCGGGATTTAGTTTTCATTTTTTAAAAATTTCGTATTTGGGTCATGTTTATCGTACTAAGTTGAATACTAATTTTTTTATATATATTTTTTTCCTTTGAGAATTGTTGACTAATATTGACAACTCCTCAAAGTTTTTCACTTTCTCTTCTCAAAATCCGAACTCTACTCAGACCCAGATCACTAGTCACCCAAGCCTTGTTTGGTGTTACTTGTTATAATGTTTTTCTTGTCTCATGAGGAAAATCGTTTTGGAAAAATATATTTGGATTGTTATTTTGCAAAATACATTTTTATTCATCCTAAATATTTATCAATATTAATTAAAGAATTATACATCATATTAAATTTTTCGTATTTATAATCCTAATTAGTTAAATACGGAACGGGAAAATTCGGCATTTTAATTCATTTAAATATATTATGAATTTTTATTAAAAGTTATGGTGAAAAAATGGGTAAAAAATACGAAAATGATTAATATATGGATTCATAGACGAATGAATAAAATACGAATATAAAATAATTATTCGGGAGCAAAAATGTGGTTTATTCTGATATTATTTTTATATAAATTGTGTTTCTACTTATTTTTAAATTATATAAAAATTATTTTATAAGTATTTTTATATTATTTAATTTATAATTATGGTATAATTTAAAGATAACTATTTAATAATAAATAGTATATTCGTAAATTATTGAAATTTTATTTTTTATTTATATGATATTCTATTAATACTTATAAATAATTTTTGAATAATTTTTAAATATTATAAATATTTATACAAAAGAGTATTATTCGTCAATATTATATAAATAAATATAATACACGTATTAAATATTTTACTTCAAAAATACGAAATATTATTCTACAGTTCAAAATATGTATAAAAAATAAAAATATTTTTTAATTATTTATACATATATATATATACTATACGATTTTTAAATAATAGAGCTTACAACAAAATAACATTAACAAAATTATTCTTTTTTCAAATATTCACGTTTTAAACTTAGCAAGAGCACCATCACTCACCAGCCACCATCTAATGCAGTCTAGCAAGTCGAGCCACCAGCCCACCAGTCGAGCCACCGTCTGCTGTCGTGCCATATTTCTTGTCTGTTAAACTCCTGTTCACACTGCTGCGACTTCTTGCCTACCCAGCCGCCACCTTCTGCCCTTTGTTTGACCACCCGAACACGATTTGACTGTGGATTAACTTGCTTCCCAAAAATCCCCAATTTTGAAAGCCTTAACCACCCAAATCAGGTAGTATTTTTCCTTGTTTTCAATTATTTATCACTTATCACTTGGTTAATGCTGATGGAAATGGTGACTAAAATTTGGTGAGAAGGTAACCTCATTACAATGTTGATGTGGCATAAAATAAACACGTCAAGAAATGCGGAATAAAACTATAAACTTTGACCGAAGTACGTGGAACAGATGGACTTATGCTTGTCCACGAGTAATACTGGTTCTACCTACAAAGTATTGGGGGATGCTCAGCGTAGACACTGCGAAACTTAATTCAGTAATCAAGTTTTCTCCTCAATATTAATTGAGAAAATATATTCTGAACAATGGAAAGTAAACCCTTTTCATGGGGCTTAAAACTTATATTTATAAAATAATTTTACTTAGAATAAAAGAAAAATTTTGTCCATATTTTATTATAATTGTCTAGTGGACACGTAACCAATCCAATAATATACCCTAGATAATATCTCCTGTCATTATAGATAACTGTCTGATTTTATCTTTTTGTGCTAATCACCATATCAACTCAAACTTATATTGTCTTCTTGTAAATTCTTCCTAACCAAACATGTTAGCTCAACTTTGTGCTTTGTTATCTCTTATTAGCTCTGTTGAGCTGATTAGATGAGATCGGCCCGATCTCATGCCTTGATATTTCTTATTAACTCTCCCGAGCTGACCGGATCAGGTTGGCTTGGCTCAAGTAGATGATTGCAGGGAAACCCAACCCCCCTCCACCCACCCAAGGACGATTGTTATCAAATAAGCCTTAGACTGCTACTTTGCCTTACCTCAATCTTGTGAACCCTAAAAGCAGGTATCATGGCCATTACATATGCACACATAGGTCATGGGAAGACCAAATCTACTAATTTTGGAGCCTATATATGCTTACGATGAATGAATGTCCAATCCATGCCATATCAAATGTAACAATAAAATTCTCACAGTTTCTATATGTTAGAAATTGGTTTGAAAAATTGGATTTGACCCAATTTTAACTAATAAATAAAGTGAATTCTATTTTATAAAAATAGATATAATTTGATTAAACATAATCTACGCCATGAGTATATAAGTTTAGTATATTTGATTTATCAAAATCAATTTTAGATGAATGAAAAATTAATGGATAAAGTAAGCCACTTAAATAAATGATTGATTATGGAATGTTGAGAATGTGAAAAGTCACAAATCCCACATTGGAAGAGTGGAATAACTTTGTTTTACATATATAGAATTTCACTTTAGTAAGGAGTAATCAAGTGAAACTCTTCTATAGTAGACTCAAGTGGTCTTTTGGCTAGCTTTAGCTAGCTTAAGAAGCTACGAGAATGAAGAGTAGCACCATCCGAGCTCGCACGCGTACATTGCAAAGGTCGCATTGGGCACTTTATACTTTACACGTACGCATCATCGTGAGGAGGTGAGGGGCCTTAAATTTTTCAGAAATTGAACCAAGGTGGCTTGATGTGGCTCAGTGACGTGGCTAGTATGAGCTGATGCATCCGGTTAGCGTACGCGTAGCATGACAATGTGCGGTTGGAAGTTGAATGGGCATGACCGAACACACAGCTGCTGACAAGGCGTGTCCAAAGGCTGTGAGTGGACCGAATTGCTGACATGACCGTTCGATTGGCAAGAGCTCATTGTAAGGGTATAGACCTTCGCAAAGGGTCGCAATCGGACGGTTGATATTGATGGTTGGCAAGAGCTCACTGTAAGAGGTGTGGACCTTCGCAGAGGGTTGCAATCGGACGGTTAAGATTGATACTTGACAATGGATTCATTGTAAAGGATGTGGACCTTCGCAGAAAGTTGCGATCGGATAGTTGAGATTGATCCTTAACAAAGGGGTTCACTGTAAGGATGTGGATCTTCATATAGGGATGCAATCGTACGACTCAAATTGATTCGGACCGAAAATTTCACCCACTCATAAATTGACACCACAACTCTTCGAAAACTATAAATAAACCCCCAAATTTCATCATTTTTCATTCATTCATTCAATATGTTCTTATCTTTCTCTCAAGTTCATAAGAGAGTTTCAAAATACTTTTATAGTTCGAAAATTCTTGTTATTTGTAATGCACGTATTACACCTACCAAATTCCCAACACTATAACCAAAGGAGTGCACGTATTTTGTTTGATGAAATGTTGTTACCGATTTGATGAAATGCCTGAAATTTCTATAATAGATTCTATAATTTCAATTTTTTTCTATTAATCGATTTTACCAAATCAAAATTATAAAAAAAATACTGAAACCAACTAATTAAATGATAAGGAAACATAACCATATAAATAGTTTAGAGTTAGATAAATTAAATTGATTGAAATGTTCACATATTGTCAAGTGAGTACCCTGTAATATCAATTTTGGTCAAATTTTCCGCTTGATTCCATCAAAACAATAATTTGTGGTAAAGTGCAAAATTTTAAAGTATTTTAGGTGATTAAATGTTGATTTTGTTAAAGGTTAAGGACAAAGTGCAACATGCCCAAATTATATTAGCACTTTGAGTGAAATATATATATATTTTTTAAAAATGAGATGATACATTATTTGAGCATATTTAACAAAGTTTGGATAATTATTGCGCACATTTATAAAAATTGGGAAACAAAATGCAATCGACCCTCAATGGAGGAATAAGTTCAAGCCTCGCTATTTACCGACCCTCAATGGAGGAATAGGTTCAAGAAAGTCTTGCTATCTCTTTTCTTCCATGTTACTCAATGCTTTATTTTCGTGTATGCGTTTTGTTTCCAATTTGAATTCTCCTGTTATGCTACCAATTTCTTTCTGATAATAAACTGTGATGTTCTCTCAAAAAATTTTGCTGTTGCATTTCTAGTATACTTGTTTGATACAAAATGATCTGCGGATAACTGTTTGACAAAATGCCTGTGTGCTAAGATATGTGTTTCATTCAAATGGGATCATTTGGAAGTTATGATTGCAACTTTATGATTTAGTTTTCGAATTAACGTTAAGCAATGCTAGTATTTTCATATTCCTACCTGCAGAGATGGGGTTGAGGGGAGGTAGAATTTCCAAAGGATTACTTGTGGTTGTCGGGAGGCAATTTCTTGGTTTAATTTCAAATTATTAGTCGTTTTGAGCCTATATGTTTCACTTCTCGTGGTGGTTATTAGTGTTAACTTGGAATGACTTTTCTCGAGTATAAATAAGCACTAGCTGTTTCCATTACACCCCTGATACCCTTAAAGGCCATGCAAGCCTGTTACAGCCACCAAAGCTGGCGACTGTAAGGAAATCCTGACAACAAGATGGGTTCACTTGCTCTTCCCATTCCTTTAAGCACCAATACAGAGTAAAACTTAGTTAAGAGAATTTAATAATTTTGTGGTTTTGGGCCAATAGAAAATTTAGGACGTCCGCACCATTGCTTTTTTAAGTGACAAATGTCACTAGATTAGATATACTGGAACCTCTTCAACTTTTCCAAGGTTCCAACCTTTCTAGTGCTTAGTGGTATTGAAGAGAAGTCGTTCCCTCTTAGTAAGTATCGCCATCTGCAATATAATGAATTTGCAGGTTTCAATCATTATTTGCACCTGAAATTCCCAAGGCACATAAGGTGAAAAGGCATCTTAGGGTTTGGGAGCGAGGCAAGGAGCGTGCCTTGCTGAAGTATGTTTTCTTTTTCAGTACATACCAGGGGCATCACTAATTTTTAACAAATAGAACACATACACAAACAAATTTCAAGATAATAAAGATGAAAACTTAGTTCGTACAACAAGTTAAATATTTAGAAAGAAATTTCTAACCAACTTGAGCAACTGTATTTAATTTCCTGTAGAACTTTTACAGAAATTTTTTAGTTAATTTCATGACTTTTAGTTAATTACAACAGAATCTTTGAGCACTTACGTCAGAAGATTTGTTCTATTACAGAAAGATAATACTTTCCCTGTCCCAAAATAATTGTACTCTTTGGTATAATACAAAGCCAAACTTTTAATATTTTGACTAAGCGCGCCCTTGTCATGCCTTCAACAACTATGGAAGATCAGTTCTAACTGGATTAGTAGAAATAGATCAAAAACAATACTGTACTTTATCACTTCAGGACTACTGCATATCCTAGACACCGTATTTTCTTTGTGTACCATGTTAATAGGGAACGACTTCTCTCCAATACCAATAATCATTGAGAGAGTTCCAGAACACCTGAATTAGTGACATTAATAACTTAAACAATTAATGGTTCAGACTTTTAAATTTTTTTATGAGCCCAAAATTACAAAATTTTTAAATCTTGTAACTAATATTAATTGGGCTGGCACTTACGTGTGAATGCTTGTGTGGCTGTTCTGGCAGCCACTTGATGAAGTCTGTACTACAAACCCATGTTTCCTTTAAGACCTGCATGAAAAGCTTGGGCTCGCACATCATTAACGGCAAGCTTTCCGGCAATACTGGGCTTTTTTTTTTCTTTCTTTTTTGGAGTTCTTCATTGCTAATCTCCAATTCTTGATTTTCTGAGTATTCCATTTCTTGATTATGTGGGTGGTATTGCTGAAACATAGTCAAAGGAATTAAATTACTTTGCGGTTTTAAGCCCATAAAAACTTTAAAAATTTAAAACATCTGAACTATTGATTATTTAAGTATCAAATGTCACTTGATTAGGCGTGTGCTAGACTCCCGTGCTTATTGGTGGTGAAGAGGAGTCGTTTCCCTTCTCTAATTGACATTCCCATATTATGAATTCCAAGCTTTCTTTCCCTTTGGTACCCTTTCAGTTCAAGATGAGGGGAAGGGTTTCAGGGGAAGGAAGGGGTGGGAAAAAGACACCTTCTCCTTATGAGAATAAAATGTTGAAAATTTCAATCTGTAGGCACCTTGACATCTGTTGTATCCATATTTATTGTCTTACCTGTCTGTGTTTGTTCGAGACTTGAAAGAGATTAGATGAAGTTTGCAAACCAAGTTCTGGAGAAATAAGTTGTAGGCGTACCATAGATCAAGGGAAATTGTAGGGAACGATGAAACTTCTATTATACTTTTTATCTATGTTAATAATAATTAATGACATTATAATTCTACTACTTGTGTACCCAAAAAGAAAAAAAATAATCTAGTACCTGTTTTCCAGTTTCCACTTGACTCTAATAAATATTTACATTGATAGTGTGTTAATTTATTATATGCACCAGCTTATCATTAAGTGGTCCTTCATTTTAAAAATGTAGAATTCTTTACACCTCTTGCCATGATAGCAATTACAGCTTTGTAAAATTATATATCTTCAATACTGTTCTTTCGCGCATACCCTTGACTTGGCAGCATACTTTCTGATTTCAGGTGATTGATATTCTTCTTGTAATGGAAGCCAAGTTCTTTCATGGAAGCCAAGTTCTTTCGCTTTCTTAATATTGTTGGAGTTGGTTTCAAAGCAAGAGCAGAGGCTGAGGGTCATCTCCTGTACCTGAAACTTGGCTACAGCCATGAGGTTGAACTGACCGTGCCTCCAGCACTTCGTGTATTTTGCTTCAAAAACAACGCAGTATGCTGCACAGGGATTGACAAGGAAAGGGTGCATCAATTCGCCGCTGCTGTTCGAAGTTGTAAGCCTCCCAAAGTTTACAAAGGCAAAGGTATAAGAGGGCAGACGCTTGTAGTTCTGCATATAAAATCGACACTTTCTATGTCAATGTGCTCTCCTACAGACAGCCAGTCTGTGTTTCAGTTATAATATTCTCTTCCATTCTGAAGAAACTTTGATATGTGATTGTTTTCATATTTCCAAGTATTCATAACATCCTTAGGATGGAGTACTTGAACAGAGTGCATCTCAGTGATGCCTGGTATTGTCATTTTGCTGAAGCAACATTAATACTATTAACAACTAATTAGAGCAAATAGGTAAGAATTTTGTAAGATTATACTTTTTTGGAATCAAAATGAATTTATGGGGCGGTAGTCCCAGAATATGCTTTGTGAATTGATTATTGTAATATAATACATTTTGTGGAAATTGATCTAGCATTTAACTTAACCTTCAAAAACTCCTGTAAAGGAGACAAAATGAACAACTCCCCTTAACTAGTGTCCAGAGCACTTGTATTTAAGGTTGCACATGGTACATTTTGCGAAATTTTTTCAGGAAACTGGTAAAAAATTCCAATATATATGGTTTAAGAACGTTCAAAGCCAAAAATTAAAATTTCAAAACTGAAACCTTTATACTTTGGTATTGTCTGATACGAGTTTGTGTTATTTACTTTGGTTTTGATGAGTTTTTCAATTAAGCAAATATGTTAAGCTGTAAGAAAAACTCCATTATGTCTTTAGTGCACTATATATATTTAACTTGTTTATAGTACCAAGCTTCTTCCGTGCTGTAATTTGGTTTCGCTTTATCGAATCGTATTAAATATAAAATTATTATTTTTATATATTTTATATTTAATATATATACTTTATATTTATAATTTATTTTTATATTATTTTTTATTTTTAACTTATCAAAATGTTAAAAATAAAAAATAAAAAATAAAAAATATAATTATGATTTTCATATTTAATTTTTTAAATATTTTTTATTATTTATTTATTTTTCTTGGAAAATTATAATGATTTATTCATAAAGTTTAATACTAGTATTTTTTTTTTCCTTTCAATTATTTATTATAATTTAATTTACCTCTTATTGTAATATTACTAATACACATTAATATCATTATATATTTAAGTGGAGTAAGCCATAAAAATATGAGATATCAATTGCAACGTACTTTTTCAATTTTTTAGAATACAAAAAGGACAGTACGCTCTCTCATTATCTTTTCCCCCTTTCGACTACTCTACCCTGCCACCAGCCTTGTTTAACTCTATTTTTGAATCCAGACATATATACATATAGTCTGTCCATTTACTTACCTCATAGCAATGTTCTCTGCATTTACCATGACTATTGCTTCAATTTCAATCCTCCATCGGAAACTATCTGTGTAATACACCTGAGGAAGGTATATTATAAGTAATTCTTAGCACCTTTTGATCTCCCTCTCTTACTTATCATTTGCACAATACACTGGCGTGATCCAATTTAAAAATTTCGACACTCAAGTTAGTGATTATTTCCTTTAAGAGAATGAAAAACAGAGAGATATATATGTATTTCAGATATAAAAAGTGTAACCTGTAATATGTCATACATTCCCTTCTTTATAGATGTTAAACAAGGATAAAAAAAAGATTTCAAATTTTAATTTGTTATAACGGATTACTATACATGTATCCATATTTCTTGATTTACCCTTTAAAAGATTCCCTATACCTTTTCGACCATAACCGTTTTATCTTAATTTTCCACGTGAACCTGTCCGATTTGGAGGTCGGTAAACTTTCCAATGCTAGATACAAAATGCTTAATAGGTCATTCCACTCTCAGGGCTCGCGTGCTGAGCTAACACATATGTTCACCCAACTTCCACACCATAAATGAAAGTTTTGTCCATCCATAATTTAAACCTTCCATCCCGACCCAACCTACTTCACATTAACTCATTACTAATAGCTTGAGTTATTTCAACTTCAACTTGTCCTATACCACATTAACTTATTACCCCTGATTTGAGCTACGCAAATCTTTCTCGACTTATACCAGCTACGCAGGTCCATCCCGATCTATAACACATCAATTATGCAGGTCCGTCCTGACCTATACCACATCAGCTACGTAGGTCCATCCCGACCTATAACACATCAGCTATGCAGATCCATTCTGACCTATACTACATCAACTATACAGGTCCCTTCTGACCTATACAAGCTATGCAAGCCCGATCTATACCACATCAACTAGTTCTTCTACTATACCTGACATGCAACTTCTGTAGAGCAGAAAGAGTACAAAAAATATCTTGATTATTAGGACTGACGTAGGCCTCTTTTCAAATTCCAACCTTTGGGGTTTCACGCCTATTATTAAGACTTTAATGTCTTAGTCTTTTCAACTGACTAGTCTCATCCAGTCATACACGTGACCCTATCTTGTCATCCACGGCTATAGCTTCCTCTGCCTGTTTGAGTGCCGCCGCCTCCCTATAAAAGGGCCTTCCTTTTCCACTTTCTTCTCCTTCTTTCTTTCTGCAATTTTGCTCTCTGGCGATCCTCCTCTTGTATTCTTTTGGCAACTCTTCTTTTGTCCCTTCAACAAGCCAAGTAAGTCTTCTGACTTTTGCTATTCATTTATTTCTCCATTTTTCCCTTTACATACTTAGTTTATTTTTTATGTCCACATCTCCTGAATCTCCAGACCCTTTATTATTTATTCCCTCTTTTCTTCCTTTCGGAGTTTTTGTTCATGAATTAGTACTGGAATTATCAACCTATCACCCTTCTGAAATTAGAATGGCTAATTCGGCTAATCACCTTGCTTATATCATTCACGCCTCTACCATATATGAGATAAGCCTAGCAAACCTCAGGGAGAATGAAGGAATATCTGAGGAATTCAATGCAGTCCTGTCAGGCCCTCGCGACAGACCTCATGACCCACCTCCTGGTTATGTGACTTTCTTGTAGAACAACTAGAGGCCGGCTTTAGATTTTCCATTCCTGACCTATTCTGTCGTATCTCTAAGAGCTTCGGTGTTCTTCTGATGTAGCTCGTTCCTAATTTTTTTTTTACTTATGGTTGGTTTTTAGACGGTAGTTAGCTATTTCGGATATGAAACAAACCATAAGCTATGGTGGGCTTTTTTTCAGGCTAAAAATGCTACGCTAGGCCTATTTTATTTTACTTCCTGGGGAGCAACTAAATTTTTGGATGGGAAACCCAACTCCCTTAAGGGCTGGAAGAAAAAATACTTTTATATTTTCTCACCTGACCCTTGGAACTTTCCTACTAATTGGATTATAGACTTACCTCATCAAGGTTGCACGCCCCAGCTGGACTCGGCCGCCCAAGCACTAGCTCACTGATTAAACCACAACCCTTACCATGTAGGGTTATTAGCTGATTGTTGACCTTTACTCTACCATTTCCAACTGAGCCCCAAAGTTATTCCACTTCTTTAGCCTATAGGTACCTTCTTATTCAACTAATTGTTGTGATTTCTCATTTGCCATATACTAACTGTATAACTCTTTTTTCAGATCAACTGATAGAGTCTCGCATACTAGCAATGTACCAGGCTCGAAAAGCTATTGGAGGTTCAGGTCAGCCTGAAGGTCAGACCCGAGTCCCTCTGACTAGCACACATACGGATCAGCAACATGTGCCTACAACCCAAGCTTCATCATCAGCTCATCAACCACCCACATCTACTTCCCCACTTCCTACTGCAGCTGTTGGACCCCTTTTCTCTCGAAGTTGAGAAAAATGCCCAGCCTCTACAGGTGGTGGTAGCTCGGGTCCATCCCAATATCCCCATCACAATACCCCTGCTTCCCTAAACACCTCCTTCTTTACCATCAATTTGGTACTAGAGACTCGGGATGGGAAACTTTGCGTCAAGTAGCTTCAAGGCGTATCCAACTCCGTAGATCAGCATATCTCAGGGTCTATGGATTATGACGCCAGGGTGGGAAATCTTGCAAATCATGCCTCCAAGGTAATGTTCACTCCTTAATTCATCTCATTTATTTTAAGGGTTGGAAATTTTCCTAACCTCCTCTTTCTCTAGGCCATATTATATTTGAGCTCTTTGATGGCCGTGCAGTTTGGATTACCTTTTTAAGAGGAAGATAAGCTCAGGCAACAATTGGAAGACCTACAATAGTGATTACAACAATCTCAAGCTTGCACTGACAAGTTGAAAGTAGATTTTGAGATAGCCAGGGGTAAACATGCTTCATTAGAGGAAAAGAAAAACTAACTGAAGTGGAACGAGATAGGAACAACATGGAGAATCAACTATTGAAATCTATTGAGGATGCTTCTATCTCATGAGTTGAAGGTCATGTTGCGAGAGTTCTTGCAGGTTGAGCCGAGTGGGCCCAAGAGAAGGCAAAATTCTTGCAATCTCTACAATTCCTTAATCATCTGACCTCTGGGGCCTTGGATTATTTGATCTATGGTTTCACACATTGTCTTAGTTAGGTCAAGGAGCTAGGGTATACCAGTTCGGATCCAAGTTTGGACCCTGCTGTTGAAAGTGTTCCTCCAATTGATAAAAGGTCGGCCCCTACAGCTAACGTAGCTGGTCACTCGCAACCATCAGCTATGTCCATCTTCCTAGAAGATCTTTTTGTTCACTCATCCCCTTATTCTTTGACAGCTGCTGTCCCTCTAGATCTTTCTCTCGAGCCTATCATCAATGTTGAGGATGACAGTTCTTCCCATTTAGGGAATCCAAATGATAAGGGTGATGTTTTAGAACCCCTCATTATTTCTGATTATGGAGTAGAATAAGGCTATGTACATCTTTTGCAACAATCTTTTCTATAATAATATTTATTTCACCTTCATTGTTTATTAGTTTTGCTTTATTTTTCTAGCACCTACAACTTCCACAGTAATATTTTCAATAGCAATTATAAAATATGCATATCTTACTCAAGTTTTGTAACTGAGCTACATGTCTTACCAAATGTATTCTTACTTTCTAAAATATGAAAAGATACTCTAGTTCAGTTGATGTGGCTTTTGGATTTTTTCTTGAATCATTCCCTGAGGAGGTCGGTCTCTGCGAACTCTCCAAAGAACCCAGGTAGGTCCAGTTCAATTGGCCTTGCCTTAGAATTTTTTTCTTGAGTCATTCCCCAATGAGATCGGTCTCTGTGAACCCTCTAAGGAACCCAGGTAGGTCCAGTTCAACTAGTCTTGACTTAGGATTTTTTCCTTGAATCATTCCCTAAGGAGGCTGGTCTTTGTAAACCCTCCAAGGAACCCAGACAGGTCAAGTTCAACTGACCTTGCTTTAGAATTTCTTTTTCTTGAGTCATTTTCTAAAGAGGTCGATCTCTGCAAACCCTCCATGGAACCTAAGTAGGTCCAGTTTAACTGGTCTTGCCTTAGAAATTTTTTCTTAAATCATTCTCCAATGAAGTCAGTCTTTGTGAACCCTCCAAGAAACCCAAGTAGGTCCAATTCAGCTATCTTGTCTTAGGATTTTGCACAAATCAATTCACAGGCAAGATAAATTCATTTAACTTTTTTCATAAGAAAAAATCAGGATTACATATAGAATTTCTTCAAATGACATACATTCCATGGTCTTAGTATTTTTTTTCCTTTCTCATCTTCTAGCTCATAGGTACCTCCAGCTATCACCCGAGTTACCTTGTAAGGTCCCTCCCAATTTGCCTCTAACTTGTCAGTTTACTTTAAAGCATCTATCCGTCATAGCACCAAATCCCTGACCTGAAAATTCCTTATTTTGACCTTTCGGGAGTACCCAGCTCGAATTTTACTTTTGTATGCTTCCATCCAAAGGCATGCTTTCTCAATTTTCTCATCAATCTAGTCTAATGCTTTCTTCATGAGTTCGTTGTTTTCTTTTTCATCATAGCTCTGGATCTGGTGAGTTTCCATCCTGATCTCAACGGGTATAACTACATCTACTCCATATACCAAACTGAATGGAGTTTCTTTTATTGTAGTCCTTGGTGTTGTACGATATACCCATAAAACCGAGTCCAGCTCATTCACCTAACCACCTCCAGCTCTGTTTAGCCTAGTTTTAATCCCTTGCAAAATTATCCGATTGGTTACTTCAACTTACCCATTGGCTTGAGAATAGGCTACCGAAGTGAAGTGTTGCTTAATTTTCATCTCAGTGCACTAGCTTTGAAACTTTTTCCCCTAGATTTGGATGCCATTATCTGATATCAGGTCCCGTGGAATCCCATATCTACACACTATGTTTCCCTATAAAAATTTCATAACCTACAATTCTGTAATCTTAGCTATAGGATCAATTTCTATCCACTTACTGAAATAATCTACTGCCACTATTAAGAATTTCTTTTGCCTTGTTATCGGGGAAATGGTCCAACAATATCAATTCCCCATTTGGAGTAGGGACAAGGCGAGCTCATGACCTTCAACTCCTCTGCTGGTTTATGTATTAACGGGGTGTACTTCTGCCATTTTCACAAGTTCTGACCAAATGCTCTGTATTCTCTTTTAGAGAAGGCCAGAAGTATCTAGCTCTTGTTGTCTTACAAACCAGTGTGCGACCTCCACCATAGCTTCCACATCCTCTCTCATGAATTTCTCGCAATACATAGGCTTATTTTTCTTGTGATAAACATCTCAAGTATAGTGTAGAGAAAGCTCGTTTATATAATAAACCATCAATTAGACAAAATCTAGTAGCTCATACCTGGAATCAAACTATTTCTTTTTTATTTTGTGGCAATTTCCCCTCTCGCAGATACTCCAATAAACCTGACCTCTAATCCTCTTTTTCTTCCACTGAGGCTACTTCTACCCCCATACTGTGCTGATAGGTCGTTGACAATGTGATTTTTTTGGTCTTGCAATTGGTGGTAGAACTTATAATTTTGGAAAAATAATCAGCCTTGGAATTCTCAGCTCACATTATGTGACTTAGCTCAATCTTTGTAAATTGTTGTTTCAACTGAGATACATGTTCCACATAGTTTCTCATTCTTTCTTCTTTGGTCATAAATTCTCCTTCAACCTGCTGTATGACCAACCTTAAATTAGAATAGACATTTAGGTACCTGACTCCGAGCTTTAGAGATATTTTCAATCCCCTCACCAATGCCTCATATTCAGCTTTATTATTGGATGTTTTGAACTCAAATCTTATTGCAAATTCTAGTTCTTCCCCTTTTGAGCTGGTTAGCACAATACCTGCTCTACAACCTAATATGGTAGCTGAGTCATTCACATGTAGCAACCATGCCTTAGGACTTTCATCAGTAGGTGTCATTTCCTGCAAAAATCTTCCAAGACCTGCACCTTGATAGCTACTCTTGGCTGGTAATCTATGTTATATTCGCTCATCTCTACTGCCCATTTAACTATCTGTCCTGAAGTTTCTGGTTTACTTAGTACCTGTCTCAATAATAGGTTAGTTCAGACCATTATCTTATGTGATAAGAAGTATGGCCGAAGTCACATGGCAGTCGTTACTAGGGCTAACCATCATTTTTCTATTTTTGGGTATTTAGTCTCCGCTCTTCTCAGCAATTTGCTTACATAGTAAATAGGTTTCTGCTGAGCTCTTTTTTCCCTTAACAACACTGAGCTAACAACTGACTTTCCTACTGACAGATATACACACATTGTTTTATCTTGTACGGGTTTGGTCAACAAGGGTAGCGTGGCTAAGAAGTTTTTTGATTCATCAAAAGCCTTCTGACATTGCTCACTCCATTCAAACTTGTTAGTCTTTCTCAAGATTTTGAAGAAAGGTAAACTTATTTCTGTCGATTTGGATATGAACCGACTTAGAGCTGTTATCCTACCATGAGCTGTTAAATTTTATTAATACTATTTGGAGGAGCCATATTTTGCACTGCCTTTACTTTCTCAGGATTCATATAATCCAATAATTTGCCAGACCTAACCCCAAAAGCATATTTAGAAGGATTAAGTTCATACTATACCTCCTAAAGACTCCAAAAGCTTTTGCCAAGTCGGCAAAATGAGCTTCAGCCTTTATACTTTTTATCAGCATTTCATCCACGTATACCTCCATGTTCCACCCGAGCTGTTCCTTGAACATTCTATCTATCAGCCTTTTCTTATGATGTTCAGGTGTCAACATGATCTAGTGGTACCCTTATGAAGCATCCATCATACTTAACAGCTCACACCCCAAGGTAGAGTTAACCAACTGGTTTATTTGTGGCAAAAGGTAATGATCTTCAGGACATACTTTATTTAAATCTTGGAAATCAATGCACATTCTCCACTTTTCTTCTGTTTTTGGGACTAAGACAACGTTTAACAGCCATTCTGGAAACTGGATCTCTCTGATATGTCCAGCCTCTAACAATTTTCCTACCTCCTTCTAGATAACCTTATCCTTTTCAGGCCTAAAATGTCTCTTCTTCTGTTTGACAGGTTTTCGTGCTGGGTCAACATTGAGGTGATGTACTGCCACGCCTGGATCAATTCCTTCCAGGTCACACATAGTCCATGCGAAGTTATCGATGTTGTTTCTTAAGAACTGAGTCATCATGTCTGCCAATTCCAAACTTAGTTGTGTGCCCATCCTAGTAGTTTTGGTCACATCCCCTGGTACCAGTTCTATATTAACTAATTCCTCGTTTGGTATTACATGCTCTTGCTCAACTGAAGGCCCTTCTGCCCTATTTCTTTTCATAATTTTCATTGGGGGCTCTCTTCTACATTTTGTTTTCTTTTAGTTTTTTTGCTTATCTTTTCTGACAGCTTCCACATTGCATTTCCTAACCGAGCACTGATCTCCTTCTACTTCTTCTATCCCTTCGTCCACGGGGAACTTCAATTTCATGTGAAAGATGGATACCACCGCTTGAAAGGTATTAAGTGAAGGTCTTCCCAAGTTGATGTTAACATCTTAGTCTTACACATGGGCTCAGTACCTAAGGATACTGGTATGATGACCTGACTATGGGATCTACCACTCCCCCGCCAAAACCAAACAAGGCTGTCTCCACTGGTTGCAGTGATATATCCAGATTCATATTCTTATATGCCTCATAGAACAAGACATCAACTGAGCTACGTGTGCCAACCATGACTCTGGTCACGTCAAAGTTAGCCACAGTTGCAGTGATGACTAGTGCATATTATGTGGTGCTTGCAATCCCTTCACATCATGGGGCCCGAATTGAATCGTTGGACACTCATTAATTTTATGGATCTCTCATCTTGCACTTTTTGGTGTAGGTCGGACATATGCTTTCCTAGCTCGGTTGGAGTCCCTATCTATAGGACCCCCTACTATCATTTGGATGAAACCCCTTGGAGCCTGGGGATGGTTTTCCCCAGGGGCAGCTCCACCTATTCCTTCTCTAGTATCCCTTTCTATCCAAGCCGGTCGAGCCTTTTTCCGTTCAATCATTTCCTTCTCATCCTCATCCTTTACACAATCATCAGCCATCCCTTTCTTATCATCCTTTCTATCTCATCTGTTAGATGCCGACATTCTTCCGTGTTATGCCCATACTTATTGTGGAAAGTGCAGAATAGATTTGACTTGGGCTTGGTTAGAGCTGACGAGTGATTATACGGCCACTTTAGTCCCTTATGCTTTGCAATAACCATCAAGATATGTGCCCTTGGGGCTACCAGGAGAGTGTATTGCCTGGGTTCCCTAGGTGCAGGCAAAAGATGTCGCTTTTCCTGCTTCAATTTCCTAACAAAACCTCCTTCCTCTTTGCCAGACTCTCTTCTATCTCCTTTTCTGTCTCCTTCATCTTCTTTCATTCGCTGAGCTTCTTCCATGTTGATATGTTTTTCAGCTCATACTAGCAGGTCATCAAAACTTCTGGCTGATTTCTTAGCCAACAATCTAAACAATTCCCCATCTTGCAAACCTTGGGCCATGGCATTAGAAAGTACCTCTTGGGTAGCTGAAGGTACTTCTAAAACAGCAGTTGTGAATCTTTTTATGTAACTTCGTAGGGCCTCATTGTTCTTTTGTTTTATACTGAATAAAGTTAGCGACGTTTTTTGGTATTTTCGAGAGCTTGCAAATTGATGCAAAAAGGCAGAACTAAACTCATCAAAAGAGTTGATTGAACTGGGGGGTAACTGGTTGAACCATTGTTGGGCTGATTTCGACAGGATAGTCAGGAATACCCTACACTTGACCCTATCAGAATACCTGTGCAAGAGAGCTGAATTTTCGAACCTGCATAGATGTTCCCATGGGTCAGTAGTACCATCATACTAATAATTTAATGACCTGAAGTTGGCTGGTAAGTCGTCCATCATTACTTTATCAGTAACAGAATTCATCTTTTGATCACCATATTCCTTCCCGCCATTTTCATCTTCATATCTTTTAGCTTATTATGTAAACCCTCCAGCTTCTCTGACATATTTGGCTCTTTTATTTTACTCCGGCATTCCCCTATATGACTCTCTTCCTGCCTCTCAGGGCGGAGTGGCTTTTTCGGCATCTCTAGTGGTGGATTAACCTCCCTTCTTCTCAAAGCTACATCTATCGCAGTTGTGATCAAATTTGCCAATTGCTCCATGATAAGCTGGCCGACATTTCTTGCCCTAAATTTCGGAACCAAATTTATACAGGGTACCTGCATAGTTCGAAGTGGTGGAACTCCAGGTGTTACTGGGGGTGGGCTATCATTCTCTCCCCACTCCTAAACCTCCGAATCATGATTACGCCGGATGATTGGTAGTGGAGCTTCATCGGATGTTCATCCACCCAGAAATTCTTTTTCTGCCATCTCACGCCTTAACTCAAAGTTCCCACAGACGGCGCCAACTTGTAATGCACCTGTTGAGGAAGGTACACCACAAGTAACTCTCTGTAGCTTTTGATCTCCCTCTCCGACTTGATCATCTGCACAAGACGCCGGCGTGATCCGGCATAAGAACTCTGACCCTCAAGTCAGTGATTATTTCCTTTGAGAGGATGAAAAACAGAGAGATATATATGTATTTCAGATATAAAAAGTGTAACCTATGATATGTCATACATTCCCTTCTTTATAGATGCTAAACAAGGGTAAAAGAGAGATTTTAAATCCCAATTTGTTATAATGGATTACTGTACACGTATCCATATTTCCTAATTTACCCTTTTAAAGATTTTCTATCTTTTTTTGACCATAACTATTTTATCTTAATTTTTCACGTGAACCTGCTCGACCTGGAGGTCGGTAAGCTTCCCAATACTAGATACAAAATGTTTAGCAGGTCATTCCACTCTCAGGGCCCGCGTGCTGAGCTAACACATCTGTTCACCCAACTTCCACACCATATATGAGAGTTTTGTCCATCCACACCTTAAACATTCCATCCCAACCCGACCTACTTCACATTAACTCATTCCTAATGGCCCGAGTTATTTCAACTTCAACTTGTCCTACACCACATTAACTTCTTACCCCTAATCCGAGCTACACAAATCCTTCTCGACATATACCAGCTACGCAGGTCCATATCGACCTATAACACATCAGCTATGTAGGTCCGTCCTGACCTATACTACATCAACTATACAGGTTCCTCCCAACTTATACAAGTTATGCAGGTCCGTCCGATTTATACCACATCAACCTTCATTCTCCTCTACCACTTTTCTCGTCCAGTCTCAACTCCGCTACTACTCATCACCACCAAAAGAATAACTACGGATGTTAGAATCCAGGCGCCCAATTCAATCGGGTTTTTCAATTTGTCCTGTTTTAGCCAGTTTGCAATAGATTCTATACATGCTACCCCTTTTTAGATAAGCAGCCAAGTGGCTAGTTCGCGATTTAAACTCCAGTTTTAAAAATATTGATTCTCAATGTCAAAAAAAGGTCTTCATCAGCTCCAAGCTATCTTTGTTATTCGGGTAAGCAAACATTATCTACTAAGATGTTTTCAGATCCACAAAGTAATTTACAACCGGCAGAGATGGATTCCAAATCAATTTTAAAAATGCAGTCGTGCAACAGATAGGAGTTCGGTTGTGTAGAAAGATACACAGGTTTGTAGCTTACAAATCAAACGATAACCAATTTACGACATGTGGCGCATTCAAGTATGTAGACCAATCACGTCAAGATACTAACTTGATATTATCTCTTTGAAAAAGTATACTACATAACACAACTCACATTGAGTTAGTTAGGGTTGATCATAAAAAACTTAAAATCATTCGAAATTGCATTCGCATTGTTGTAGTTAATTTATTATGCAAATCATGATTAAAAAATTTAAATCAAAGTCGTACGCCAAGCAGTTTGGTGGTGGTTTGGAATTATGCAATCCACACAACACCGGACCTTAATTTATAAATTTAGTTTAGTTACTTAAGTTAATAAGTTATATAGTTGAGATTAGTTTTTTGGTGGTAGTATTGAAATGTTAATTAATTTATATGTCCCTTCTATATCTAGTATTTAATTGTTTTTTTAAAAAATAGTGTATGAAAAATTAAGTATGCATAGATGATATCAAGTTTAAACTATATATGCGTGTAAAAGGAAAAGAAAAATATTGATGATATCAATGAAATTCACAATGTATTTCATGCAGTAATTTAAACTGATAAAATTATATATACTTAGTCATATTATGTAAAATTCATAGTTGAAATTGAATAAATATGATATATATTGCCAAAAAAAGTATTTTTCTCTATTTTTGCTTCATCGATGCTCTTTATTTGTTAAAATTATCAAATATCCCGAAATTGTATATTTGGTTTTACTTAACAAAATTATATTTTAAAATTAATTTTTAGTAAAATCATGACAATTCGATTTGAAATCAATAAAAAAATTATCCAAACCATAATCATTCTTATTCACACATTACACAAAGCTCACATAAAAACCCAAGTCCAAGCCTTGACGAAGTAGCGCAACTGTGATGGCTCTACATCTTTTTCAAGACACCCAGTTTTCAAGGCCTTTGTTTTCAAAGTCAACCTTTGATTTTAAGGTAATTCTTTTTTTTTTTTTTTATAACCCAGATTCCTAGCTTGCGTCAGACTAATTCTGAACCTCCTAGACACCTGTCCCTAGCACTTAGGAGAGGGTAAATCGCGGGATATGCCTCAACCAACACCCAGGTTCCCAATAAAAACTGTACACTTCTGCGCACAAGGAGCCCAACCCACAGTGATCGCTCGAAACACCTCAGTCGCAGGGTCCCACTGACAGTCCAGTGATTGCTTCATACTGAAATGCATTCGCAGGTTCCCACCAGGATTCGAACCCCTTGATTTCCGTCCACAAAGCTAGAGGAGATTATGCTTCCAATCCAAGAATATGCTTAAAGCCTTTTGGATCAAAATTTGGAGAGAAGAATCAAGGGATTAGTCTTCTTTTGGAGATTTTCTCTTATAAATTAAACTTCTTGCATAAATTGAATACAATTTGTCCATATTATTATTTTAGATTTTGTAGACACAAAATTTATATGAATAGCCTTGGATGCCTGACGGTCACCTTGATCTTAAATGGAAGGTAGCAAATAAATTCGGGCTCGTACCAAATGCACAGAGGCCCGTTATAAAAAAAGTCTTATTTTAATCAAGGTATGTAGACCTAAATGCAAATCACAAACACTTTAAAAAGAATCAAATTAATTTTTCTTAATTGAAGGAGTCCAAGTGTATACTTTTATAGTTTGAGGCCATAAAATGTTGTATGAAAATATTTGACTGAGAACAAACTATTATTCATCCTAAAATTTAAATCAATATTCCTCTACGGAGTACATTTCATATGATGATCTCTCCGATATTGAAATATTTGAGGAGGCAAAATTACAAGCTCTTCATAGGCAAAGTTTTTCAGGAGACTTTAACTCTTGTAAGAGGGTTATTATATACATATCCAGATCCTGCATAAGATATTGATTATTATTGTGTATTTGTAGATGAGTAGTACTCCTTGTTTGATTTAAGGTTTTGTTTTAATGATTTCCTTTGTAAAACTATTGTACTTTTTAAAATTTAATAAAATTGGTTGGAATGTGCCATGAACCCCTATTTAAAAAAATAGATAAATAAATAAATTTAAGCCATTTAAAATTTCTACAACTTTTGTGTACGTGATAGGTTTGCCAATAATTGTAAAGCTACATTATTTCTCACTCAAACTGATTAAGCTTCTGAAAGATGAGGCTGAGTAGAGCATAATTCCTGTATACACAGCCCCATGTATCTTAAACATTTGCTGACTTCTAACACAATCTTAAATTCAAGAAACAGCATCGCCATAATGTTGCTTTTTAAGATTGTCACTGAAACATTTTCCTCATCATTTTGAGACTTGTCTTGGTGCGATGAATCCAAGAATGTTATCAACATGGAGATGACCCCAGCTGTCTTAATGCATAATAAAAGCAGTAGTTGCAACCAATTAGAAGCTGAGGGCACTAAGATAAGATTCTTACATAATTGTACTGGTTTGTGGTCCATGTATATAAAGAGTTGGTGCCACGCCAACATGGGTTATATGAGTTGATGACATGTTAGCTCTTGCCAGGCAGCAGTAATTAGACTATAAATTTGCCTCCTATTCTGATCAGCATATTTAAAAAGTTGTTCATATTTTTAATAATCGGCATACCAAACAACCGACATCGGAGTACTACTTTGCGCGGGGTGTGGGGGGAAGAGGAAACCTAACATCGATTAGTTGTTGGCTTGTTTCTACAAAATAATACCTTTTTTGGTTGGGGAAAAAAGAATAGTAGGGAAGGATGAGCAACATAGCAAATTTTTGACATGATTATAGGAACATCTGAAAAGGTCGCATTGAGTATTAGTGACTGCCTAAAGAATGAGCTCTTTCCACAACTCCACTAAGGTGATAGTCATACTCAGAGGCGGAGCCAGGATTTTAACAGAGTGGGCCAAGATTCGATTATCAAATTATTATTTTTTTATATATAATTTTTTATTGATTTTTTCTTAATTAATTATTAAAAACAAAAATATAAATATAAATATAATACGTTATACTTACAGATAAATATTTTATATCTATTATATTTGCATTTGTATTTGAACAAAAACTAACTTCTAAATGAAAATGTTAATCAATAGAATTCAATCCAACATAAAATAAAAATTAATTTACAAGAATTTGAGCACTATTTCATAACTATTAACAAAATCAAATAATTTTTATATCATAAAAAACCTACACTTATAATTTTTTTGCGTAATAAAAATTAGTATAACCTCAAATAATCAAATAAGTTAAAAATAAAAAATAAAAAATAAAAAATCACAATAAGGAGTATTTTACTAAAATATTCATATTTTTAGAAATGAAATCATAATAAATTTTGAAAGTTAGTATAAATACCTTTTAAAACTTTATATCAATAATAAATTCCATTACCTAAATTTTTTGAAAAAATAAAGTTTGAAAATAATTTTAGAACATCTCTAAATTTAATAAATTTACATATTCGATATAGGATTATGAAAATTCGAGGGGACGACTAGAATAATTTAATTATTCTAGGGGGCAAATTTTTAAATTTATTAAAATTTTAAATTTAAAAAATTGAGGGGGGACGGCTGCACCCAACAGCCTTCCCCTGCCTCCGCCATTGGTCACACTGAAGTCCCTCTACCACAAATATAACTAATTTAACAACTGTGAGCAGATTTGAACCGATAACCTTTTTTGTAAAATATAATGGGATGGATTACATCCAGGTGCGGTTATTTGCAACTCCGCTAAAATTTTGGCTTCTAACATCCTTATTCCCGAAGATTTGAATCTTTAGCAAAAACCTCCCTCATATATTTTTTTGTTCAAAAAATCTATTGAAATTTTATTTAAAGATTAAAATACCCCTATCCTCAACTTTTGAAAACAAAACCAAAACATGCATGACTATCAAAATACTAATGCATAAATTTTTGAAGAAAATAAATGAGAACAAAATTTATATTTTAAGTTTTCTTCAATGACATAATTAAAGAGTATCGGTTTTATTATACATAAAAGATAATCATAATTTTCATAAGTATAAATGGAAAATAAATCTGATGTGCATAAAAATTAGCATCAAATAAATTTATTTTTTTCACCTAATTAATGCCGCAAATTCATCATTTTACTTATAATATTTAATCTGTAAAACAAAAAAATAATAAAGCATTAGGCGGGACGGTGGATTTCCTAGTGTAGTAGTTAGGAGCAATATTTTTATAATCGGATCGGTGATCAAATTGATTTTGTTAAAATTAACGGTTCAATCGGTCGGACCGGTTCAACCGGCGGTCGGACCGATTTAATAAAAATTAATTATATTTTTTTATATAAAATGATAATATAATAGATTAATTGTTATATAATATATTTTAAATGTAAAAATAAATAAATTAAAAACACATATAACAAAACATAAAATTCAAATAATCACATAAATATAATAAAATATCAAATTTAAACCATTATAAAAATTTAAAATAAAAAATTAAAAAAAATATAAAAATCGGTCAAAATCTGTCAAAACCGATTTTGACCGATTCTGGGTGGTTTTGACTGGTTTGACCGGTTGTTGACCGATTTTGACCGGTCAAAACTATTTTTTAGCAAAATCGGAACAGACAGACCTCCGGTTCCCGATTGAACCGGCCGGTCCAATCTAATTTTAAAAACACTGGTTAAGAGGGACGGTTCCTATTATAATCCCCAATACTCAAATTAGAAATTATATGTAAATAAAACGTACCTCAATTCCATGGAAAATGCACTTATTTATATAAAAGATAGGAGAGTAGTTACCTTGTCTATCATATCTTCTTTTCCCTCTTTCCCTTATCAAATAGAATCAAATTTTCTAAAAGATTATTTTTCTAAGAATTATATATCAATATGACTCTTTTAATTTTGCTCTAAAATTAGGTCTAGCAATATAATTAGTATATTTAAAAAATAAAAGAGGGTTATTTTTAAATGCATTATTTTATCATAGATAAATAGTATATATATTGTTGGACCTCATAGTTTAAATTTTGGTTTTTCTTCAAAATAATACATTTTAAGATATAACATTATTTTAATATTTAAAAATTATGAAATTATTTTAAACAAATAAAAAATAATCAAGGCTCTTTATTTTAGTAAATATGGTGTAGACCCAATTTTGATATTTTAATTATATTTAAAATATTATGCATTTCAAAAGCTAGGCTTTTAAGTATGTTGTGTTGCTTACTTATATCAAAAATAGTTTATTTTTTCAGTTATTGAAGAGGCTGAATTTTAACTTGGTCTCACCTTTTGTTTTTCAAAAATTCATTAAAGCTTGGTATGTTTTGAAAAGTAGTTCTCATGCATAAAAGTTATAAAAATTAATCAATATTATTAATATTGTTGAAGATGACCTTAAGTTTTAATAGGTTGAAGTTCATTCCCCCACCTCCGTTTTTTCAAAAAATCATTAAAGCTTTGTATGTTTTGAAAAGTAGTTCTCATGCATAAAAGTTATAAAAGTTAATCAATATTATTAATATTGTTGAAGATGACCTTAAGTTTTAAAAGGTTGAAGTTCACTCCCCTCCCCCCCCCCCCCCCCCCCAACTATATGCATATAACATATTATCCCCTCGAACCATAAAAATATACACTTTCTCCTGTCACGCTAAGAAAAAATAATTTAATTTTCAATTTTATGCCTCTTTGAAAAATATTTGCAAAAATAAAGAAGCTTTAAAATTATTGTTTAAACTTTATAATATAAAACAACTACTTTAAAGTAGCCAATTTTGCCATAGTTATTCTTAGATTACTAATTAAAAAATAATTTTTATTTGATAAATTAATTTCATTCCTAATTATCATAAAAATCATTAAGTAATTAATATTCATATAGCTAGTGTGGATGAAACCATCGTTTTGATAATAAAAAAATAATGAGATAAGAATAGTTTTAAATCTAGAGAATGAGAATATAAGATATGTTACTAACTTCCTTAGACCTTCCGTGGCACTGAGTAGACGTTAGCCCCTATATATGGTTTTGCTATTTGATGAAACCTATATTTTTTGTAGATGATAGCATCAGTCCAATCACTTCAAATCCCTATGTGAGCAGACACATCTTTTCTCAAAGTTATGAGACTATTTAGTCAAGTTTCCGAGAAAGAATTATCTTATGTCCAAAGGTATTCTCTACCTATCCACATGCACCAATTTTGGATAAATTTATCATTTTGCTTAAAGTGCTTTTCCTAAAAGAATTAATTATTTAAAAATTGTTTACTATTATGAGTAAAGTTAATTTATTAAATAAAACTTGTTGCTTTAGTATAAAATTCAATTACGTCAAATTATAGTTGGTCTAGTTTAAGTTAATTGCTTTATATTATTAATTTCAAATAAATTTACTCAATATTTTCCAAAATAGTTTGAAAAGAGGTTTAAAATTTCAAAACACATTACATTTTCTTAGTTGATTGGGGGGAAATAGTATATTTTTACAATTTGAGGGGCCAAAGTGTAACATACATATCTGGAGGACAAAGTGAAATTTACCCATTAGAATATTTGTCCATCATTTCTCTTTTAAAACTATATATTACTTTATCATAAATATTTCTTTACAATTATATAGAGTTTTAAAATTTAAATTACGATTTCTCATTTTTTAATATTTTTATTCAAAAAATAATATCAATTGGTTCTTTAAAAATAATGAATAGTTTCCATATATATTAGGTTAACAATATTTTAATCTTTAGATAGAATTTTTTATTAAAAGGTATTAATATTTCAGAGTAGGTGTATGTCAAAAACCGAAAGCCCATGTCCAGATCCATGATATAATATACATATTCTTCCAAACCACAAAACTTACAGAAAGAATCTACATACTTCCAAGCAACAACCATGAAAGTCGCAGCAGCATTAACATTAGGCCGTATAATACAAGGCTAATCAAGGAAATTTGAAAACCACTTGACATTTGAACTGAGAAACCTGAGGAGGTGGAAGAAAGGATGGCCATGTTTTGTGGGAGCTTCAGACTTGAGGAAAGTTCGTCGCAGAGAAGGCTCGGGAGATCCAACAGCTCATTGGTGGCGTCGGAATTGGTGAATTCCGAGGTTGCAAGAATCACCGCTTATGAAAAGCTCTCACAGTCCATGCGACTGACCGATGAATCAAGTACTAGCCATCAGCACTGCAGAAGAAACAGGGCCTGGACATCTGTTCTCAAGGTCTTTTCTTACAAGAAAGTGTTAAATAGGAATGTTAAGAGGAGACAAACCACCGTAGAGACAGTGGCGGAGGCGCCGCGAGTCGTGGCGGCGGGAGACGCGAAGAAAAGGCGGTCTTCTTGGCTTCCTGATCCTCATCGCCGTTGGCCTGTTCAGGGATGGTAAAAGTACCATGTAGATTTATCAGGTGAAATGATTCTTACCATATAGATCTCATAGAGAGAGATTCTGCAATAAATCTGATCCATCATCACATGTTTGATCCCTCGAGTTTAAGAGAAAAATTTTATTTTTAACTTTGATTTGCTTCAATTGTTCAGTTTATTGAACTTTTAGGAAAACAACACATGGCTTTGTTCCATTCTGCTAATCTGTTTGGACTTAAACAATTTAATAAAGACACCCTCTTCCAAATTATAGCCGTTTTCTTGAACACGTTGGATGAATTTGTTCAGCAAGATCCCCTCAACTTGAAATCTGCCCTAATGTATCTTCAAATGGCAGATTGTCTTCTTTGAAAGAATGCAATGTTCATCAACATCTCAATGTCAAAAATCGTGAGTTGCTCTCAAGTAATGCTTATCACATTATTTGCCTTAGGACTCCTGTTATGCAACATCATTAAATTCCCAAAATCTCGGATAATGATCAAAATAGATCTCCTTTATTCGCTAGATATGCTGCATTTACCCACTAGATTTGCTCAATTTTATCTGGTTGATTTTCTCCTTGATATCCTCTTAAAGTCCTCTACGGACTCTAGAATCCTTCTAAATTATTTCAGCTTCCAACCACATATCACGAACTTTCTTTCTTGAACAGATCATTCTAAGCAATTTCTAATTCTGTGATTAAATCATTAATTAAGGATAATAGTGCTTTCGCTGTTAGTGCTGGAGAAACTTTTGAAAGAGAGAAACAAAACAAGGGAGAAGGAAGATAACTTTTTCTGCAATTTAACTTCATTAAGCAACTAGTCTATATATAGGCAAATACTCCAACGGTTAAGAACATGAACTTAGGCGCTACACTGCGAGGTAAAACTGACTTGCTATTGACCACTGATCAAGTAAAAACATTGCCAAAAAATAGGACCAAAATGACCAACAAACTAGAAAACCACTAAGAAAATACAAAAAGTTAACTCCTAAAGACTAGGACAAAACTGTTGAGTTGAATTTCCTCAATGTGGAAATACCCAACTTAAATGAAGGGTAATTTTATCAAATGACAAAATTACTGACTTAGGATATTGATTTCAGACTTGTTCACAATCAGCAAAAAACGAGAGAGAGAAAAGAGAAGAACTAGACAAAGAAAGGAGGAGAAGAAATTCAGTTTTGAAAATAGCACCCAACCAATCACCTTCAAAATACGATCGGATAAAATCAAATCGTTGGATCAAACTGATATTTTAAAAGCACGTTCAAGACACATTGAACTATAATCTGAACGGTGAAGATCTGATTTTGTGATCTCTAGTATCTAATTCTGTGACAAACAATGCAACCATATTTTCTAGAAGATTACTAAAGGCAGTCTATTTTAGAAAATCAAATCGTTGGATTAATCTAAAATTTTGACGGTATATTCAGGACTCATAGTTCTAGAGTTTTAACGGTAAAGATCGGATTTGAAGCCTCTTTTCACCATAAATATTTCATGGACAGTAGTGCCACATTTTGGGTGAGATCTTTCTAATTTCTCTTGGTAGAATTTGTTTGTTGCCAATATTGAATTATCTTGAGGTGTTTGTGATTGTATATCACTTGAGATAGATTGTTGAACTTGTTGTATCATTATTTTTTATTATAGTGGAGATTATTTTGGTAGACTACGATCCTGTGGCTTTTACTCCTCACATCGGGGAGGTTTTCCACGTTAAAAATTGCTCGTGTTCTTTGTTACAATTGTGATTAGTTTACTTGTTATTATGTCCTGCTAGGTTCACACAAGAGATGGATAATTATTATTTCTGTTGTGTTGGTATTTAATTGGTGATTTGATTGAACTTGGTGTATGTTTATCCCAATAAAGTGGTATCAGAGCACGGGCTGTGCTCCGTGCCTTGTGGTGAACATGGAAACTAATACAAATGGTGAATCTTAATGGTTCTAATTATCAAATATGGAAGGGAAAAATGGAGGACCTTTTATATGTAAAAGATTATTATTTACCTGTGTTTGAAAGTACAAAGCCTAATAGTAAAAGTGATGCTAAATGGAATATATTGCATCGACAAGTATGTGGTTACATTAGGCAGTGGGTAGATGATAATGTTTTGAACCATGTAAGTGGTGAAACAAATGCACAATCCTTATGAGAAAAACTTGAGCAGTTATATGCTAGAAAAATAGGGAACAACAAGTTGTTTTTGATCAAACAAATGATGAATTTGAAATACCGAGATGGAACTCCTATGATTGATCACTTGAATGCATTTCAAGGTATTATTTATTAGTTGGCTGGAATGAATATCAAGTTTGATGATGTAGTGAATGAGTTATGGCTTCTTGGTACATTGCCAGACTTATGGGAGACATTCAGGACATCTTTGTCTAACTCAGGCCCAAATGGTGTCATTACCATAGATTTGGCCAAGAGCAGTGTTCTGAATGAGAAAATGAGAAGAAAGTCACAGAGTTCTTTCACATATTCAGATGTCTTGATTACAGAAAAGAAGGAGAGAGGCAAAAGTAGGGGTCCGAAAAGTAAAGATAGAGGCAGAAACAAGTCTAACAGGTATGCCAATATTGAGTACTACAATTGTGGTATCAAAGGGCATATAATGAAGCATTACTGAAGACCGAAGCAAGCAAAACAGAAAGATAAGAGAAAGGAAAAGAAAAATGATGACGGTAATGGTGATGATCGAGTTTCTACTATCACAGGTGATTTCCTTATCGTTCATGAATTTAATGTTGTTAATCTTGCATTTAATGAGACTAGTTGGGTAGTTGATAGTGGTGCATCCATTCATGCTACATCTCGAAGAGATTTATTTATATTCTACACACTAGGTGATTTTGGAAATGTTAGAATGGGTGATGATGGTTTAACTAAAGCCATTGGAATGAGAGATGTGTGTTTGGAGGCTAGTAACGGTATAATGTTGATTTTGAAAAATGTTAAACATGTACCTGATCTTCGTTTGAATTTGATTTTTATTGGAAAACTTGATGATGAAGGGTTTTGTAGTATGTTCTTTGACGGTCAATGGAGTCTCACAAAAGGTTCTTTGGTTGTGGCTAGAGGCAAGAAGTATTCTTTATTGTATTTGATACAGGTAAAATTCTTTGATCGCTCCATAAATACAAGGAGGATGAAAACAAAATTGAATTGTGGCACAACAGACTTAGTCACATTAGTGAGAAGGGATTGATGGTTTTGGTCAAGAAGAATCTCATTCCTGAAATGAAGAATGTATCCTTAAAGAAATGTGATCATTGCGTGGCAGGAAAACAGACCAGAGTTGCTTTCGAAACATCATCTTCTTCAAGAATGTCAGGTATACTTGATTTAATATATTTTGATATTTGTGGCCCTATGAAAACAAAAACACTTGGTGGTGCTTTCTATTTTGTGATTTTTATAAATGAACACTCAAGGAAGTTGTGGGTCTATACATTGAAGACAAAAGACTAAGTGTTAGATGTATTCAAACAATTTTAGGCCTTGGTTGAGAGACAAACTATGAAGAAATTGAGGTGCATCAAAACTAATAATGGAGGTGAGTATTCTGGTCCTTTTGATGAGTATTGCAGACAACAGGGTATTCGACATCAAAAGACACCTCCTAAGACTCCTCAGTTGAATAGGTTAGTAGAAATGATGAATAGGACACTGATTGAAATGGTGAGATGTTTGCTTTCATAAACAGGTTTGCCAAGATCATTCTGGGGTGAGGCTTTGAGTACAGTTGTACATGTTTTAAATCTCACACCATGTGTTCCTTTAGATTTTAATGTTCCAGACAGGGTTTGGTCAGGGAAGGATATTTCCTACAGCTATTTGCGTGTTTTTGAATGCAAGGCCTTTGTTCATATTCCTAAAGATGAAAAATCTAAACTTGATGTCAAGACTTGACAATGCGTATTTATTGGCTATGGACATGATGAGTTTGGTTACAAGTTTTATGACCCAGTGGAGAAGAAACTCATCAGAAGTCGAGATGTTGTATTTGTTGAAGACCAGAATATAAAGGACATTGAGAAAGAAGATAAAATAGTACCTAAATCTAGTGATGATTTGATTGACTTGGATGTAGCTCCTTAGTATCATGTGCTAGTACAGCCACAGGTTGAACATGATGTTCATAATGACCAGTCTGATTATGATGACATTGATGCTCCTACATAGGTTGAGGCAGATAATGTAGATCAACCAATGCCCCCATCACAGGTTCTAGCATTAGAGGTTGAGGCTCCACTCAGGAGGTCTACCAGAATCCCAGTAACTTCCAAATGGTATTCTGCTAGTCAGTATGTATTAGTGACGGATGGGAGAGAACCCAAATATTATAAAGAAGCGATGAAAGATACATACAAAAATGAATGGATTGATTCCATGCAAGATGACATGAAATCCTTGTATGAGAATGATACGTTTGAACTAATAAAACTGCCCGAGGGGAAAAGAGCTTTGAAAAACAAGTGGGTATACAGGGAAGCAAGATGAACACACTTCACGACCACAGTTCAAAGCTAGACTAGTTGTCAAGGGTTTCAGCTAGAAAAAAAGTATTGATTTTGATGAAATTTTCTCTCTTGATGTTAAGATATCATCTATTCGTGTTGTGCTTGGTTTAACAACTAATCTTGATTTGGAGGTTGAACAAATGGATGTCAAAATTGCTTTCTTTAGAGTGATTTGGAAGAAGAAATTTATATGGAGCAACCAGAGGATTTCGAAGTAAAGAAAAAAGAGGACTATGTGTGCAAGATGAAAAAGAGTCTTTATAGGTTAAAACAGACACCGAGACAGTGGTACAAGAAGTTTGAATTAGTTATGGGGGAGCAAGGCTTTCAAAAAACAACTTCTAACCATTGTGTATTTGTTCATAAATTCTCTGATGATGACTTTGTGATTTTGCTGCTATATGTTGATGACATGTTGATTATTAGCAAGAACAAGTCAATGATTGTTGAGTTGAAGTTACAGTTGAATCAACATTTTGCTATGAAGGATTTGGGGACAACAAAATAGATTCTTGGAATCAGAATAATTCGTGATAGGAATGCTAAGAAGTTGTATTTGTCACATGAGAAGTATATCGAAAACGTGCTTCAGAGGTTCAATATGGACAAAGCTAAAGTGGTTAATTCTCCTCTTGCTACTCACTTTAAGCTCAACACTAAGCAGTGTCCCTCCACAGATGCAGAAAAGAAAAACATGGAAAGTGTCCTTATGCTTCAGCAGTAGGAAGCTTGATGTATGCTATGGTATGTACAAAATCAGACATAGCTCATACCGTTGGTGTTGTTAGCCGGTTCATGTCCAATCTTGGAAGAGAGCATTGGAATGCAATCAAATGGATTATGAAATATCTTCGAGGTACTTCCAGTTTAAGACTTGGTTTTGGTAATGTCGAGCCATTACTGGTTGGTTATACAGATGCAAACATAGTAGGAGATGTGGATACTCGTAAGTCAACTTCTGGTTACCTGATTAATTTAATTTTGCAGGGGGAGTTGTAGCATGACAATCAAGGTTGCAAAAGTGTGTTGCACTTTCTACTACAGAAGTAGAGTTTATTGCAACAACCGAAGCTTGTAAAGAATTGTTGTGGATGAAGAAATTTATGGGGAAGCTTGGTTTCAAGAAATAGAGGTATGTTTTATTTTGTGATAGCCAAAGTGCCATACACATTAGTAGAAATTCTACTTTTCATGCAAGATCGAAACATATCGATGTGAGATATCATTGGATTAGAGATATTTTGAATGATAAATTATTAGAGCTTGAAAAAGTTCACACAAATCAAAATAGATCTGATATGTTAACGAAAAGTCAACCAATGGAGAAGCTTGAAACTTGCCGATTGATCGTCGGGATGGCGAATCCTTCCACATAATCGAAAAGGGAGAGATTTGTTGGGTTAAATTTCCTCAATGTGGAAATACCCAACTTAAATGAAGGGTAATTTTGTCAAATGAAAAAATTGCTGACTTAGGATATTGATTTCAGATTTGTTCACAATCAAAAAAAAAATGAGAGAGAGAAAAGAGAAGAACTAAAAAGAGAAAGGAGGAGAAGAAATTCAGTTTTGAAAACAACACCCGACCAGTCGTCACCTTTAAAATACGATCGGGAGAAATAAATCGTTGGATCAAGCTAATATTTTGAAAGCACGTTCAGGACACATTGAGCTACAATCTGAACAGTGGAGATTAGGTTTTAAGTTCTTTAGAATTTGATTATGTGATGAACAAAGCAGCCCTATTTTTTGGAAGATTACTGGGGGCAGTCTGGATCAATAGCCTATTTCGGGAAATTGAACCGTTGGATTAATCTGAAATTTTGAAAGTATATTCAAGACTCATATTTATAGAGTTTGAATGGTGGAGATCGAATTTTACATTCTTTTCACTAGAAATCGTTCGTGGACAGTAGTGCCACATTTTGGGTGAGATTTTTCTAATTTCTCTTTGTAGAACTTGTTTGTTGTCAAGATTGAATTATCTTGAGGTGTTTGTGATCGTATATCACTTGAGATAGATTGTTGAACTTGTTTTATCCCTATTTTTGATTATAGTGGAGATTATTTGGTGGACTACGGTCCCGTGGTTTTTACTCCTCACATCGGGGAGGTTTTTCACGTTAAAAATTGCTCATGTTCTTTATTACAATTGTGATTGATTTGCTTGTTATTATTTTCTGTCAGGTTCACACAAGAGAGAGATAATTATTATTTTCATTGCGTTGGTGTTAAATCGGTGATTTGATTGAACTTGGTGTGTGTTTATCTCAACAAAAACAACCAGCCATATGATAAAAGTCTTCAACAATCCCTCCCTTAAACTGAAAGGTTTTAAACATCAGTTTAAGAAATACCAACTGCGAACTTTCTTCAAATTGGACCTTTAAAAGTACAAACACAGAGCAATTTTCGAAGCTTTACAAATGATGCTATTTTGAGGGGCTTGGCATTATATCATGATCACTGGTCTTCACTCTTACAATAAGAAAGATCAACGATTTTATCTTTTGCAAAGTCCCTTAATAAGTGATACTTCACTTTAATATGCTTGTTTTGTCTATGGAGAACAGGATTTTTGGAGAGTTTAATTGCCAAACTGTAATGCCCAATTCTATACTACATAGTCAATAATAAGTATCTTGCATGAATATACATTTAATCAATGTGTATTATCGAATTATAGCATACAAATAGCGTGATTGCACGAACATGAATAATTATTACTATATGCTCCAGTTATGCTTTAACATGCATTAGTACATGAAATATGAGATCAAACTTTTGTTTCTTGATTTAACATATTCCTTAAGTGCCTTTTTGCAGTGAAAAGATCGGTATCACAATTAAGGAAGATTGATGTGTTGAATGGCCATGAAAAGAATTATTTATATTGCTCCATACTTGTTACATTCTAAAGTGATTATTTGCCTAAATATTTGCTTTAAATATGTTATATTTGGCTAAGAACTAAAAATATGCAAAATAGTGCAATTTGATTGGTTGGTTGACTAGCTTGCATGAAATCATTCTAAACCGCATTGCACTTGATTGTAATACCAAAGCATCAGTTTCTTTCATCTCCCTAGCCCATAAATATGGCTTTTTGCATGAGAAGACACCAAGCATGAGTCAACCAATCATCACCCTTCACTTATCTCTCTTTGAAATGTCAAACAAGTCATTTTTAGCCATGTTTTCTTGTGGAAGCTCCTCAAAAATGACTAGCCTTCTTCTCCAAAGTTTCTTCCAAATTTCTACACTCTGTTACTTACAAAAATTAAATTCAATCGATAGGAATCCATAGAACACAAACTAGAACAAGTTTTCACCATTTTAAGCTTGAAAATCGTTGATTTTGGAGTTTAATTCCAATCTAATTAAGGTATATTATTTTTTCAATGTTTCTTATGATGAATTTATGGTATCTTAGATGGTTACATGTTTTAGTATCTTTTTGTAAGATTGAAAACTTAAGTGGGCTAGACTTGAAGACAAAACCAAGCTAGTTAAGCTAGTTTCTAACAAAATTGATAGTTTTGTGAAATATGCTTAATTTAGTTATTTCTATTAATCTTGTAATGCTTATATTGTGGTTGGAAGCTCCTATGAATGATTGAAAATAATAGCAATTAGTTTGCTTAATTGAAGGTTACAATCAATTTAAGTTAGAACTGAGTTTACGACATGTTAATTTGAATTGTATGCATATTTTAGGGGTTGTCCTAATAATTATGTTTGAATTATTAGTTATTTAATGGCTGCTCTAATGTTTAATGTCTTGAATTAGTAGTAAAATATGGAGTATGCATTGTTTTTAAGGTTATGTAATTGATATGGAATTATTTACAAAAGATTGAAAAGTGTATATGATTTTAACTAGAATAAACTAAATGATTTATAAAAAGGATATTAAATGGTACATAATTTGATTATGTTAGGCCTTTAATACATCCTATTTTACAAATAGATTGACATTTTCACTTAGCACAAAGTGGACATGAGGTAAGTTGAGACTTTCATTTGCTGTATCACAAAAATCATATAATGTTATTCATGTTTCAATGTGATTGTCATTATTTGTCAAGTGATGTAATGTTTGATACATTTTTGGTTCATGAAGCATGATACTACTAAGAATATAATGAGGTTTTTGAAAAAAAAGTATGGTACTTAATTGATGGTCGGGTAGACAAGGGACCGGCGGACACAATAAATGGTGGCAAATACTTGAGGTTGAAAAATTGGTATAGGAAAGCCATAAAGAATGAGACAAAATACGGCTAATACCTGAGGTTGAAAGACCAAGTATGAAAATCTCGTATTATTTCTCTTATTGGCCAATCATTATGAACATGTTCCGAAAACTACGGTATATTGCTATTAGTTAGGTACCACACTTCAAGAGGCCTAAAGAATGATTTATGAATGAAAATTATTAAATAGAATAATGCATTTAATGATTTATGAGATGTGGATGTATGTTATTTGTTATTGCATCAGTTTCACCTTACTGAGCCTTTAGCTCATTAGATTCATGTGATGCAGGTAGAAATGTACAGGCTTAGAGGTTGACTGAGTCTCCAGAGCGGCTAGACAGAGATTTATTCATATGCCATGCTTCGAGCTGTTTTGTTTTTAAATAAGCCGCTTTATTATGGTTTTGTAAACATATGTAGTCAATTTTGAATTATGTATATGGTATGTTTAAAATGAAATGAAATAACAAATTAATTTAAGTTCTTTCTCTGATAGCCAAAAAGGAGATTTTTATTAAAACCGTAACTCTAGTATTGATGAAAAGTTAAACTTTCTTGACTTAACTATATTAGTTTATTTAGGTTCTGCAGTTAAGTTAAGGGGTGTTACAGTTTGTGGTATAAGAGTGGAGGTTTAGTTGTTCCTGTATATAGAAGAAGACATATGAACATATCATGGCTGGGAAACTTAGTCAACTATTTGTTTATTTGCCTTTATGTTTATTTGATTATATTTCATTTTATGTTATTGTCATGATTATGCATTTATTATTGGCTAATGAATGAAATGAGATTGAGCAATATATATCAGGTCATGGCACCAAAAATGAAGACAATTGATGATCATGAGGTTAATCATAGTATGGTGAATAATTTGACTGATCTCATTCAACAACAGACTAGAATGTATGGTGAACACATACAACAATTGCTAGATATATAACAAAGAAGCCAATAATAGAATCAACGACTTTCTACACCACAAGCTCGACTTGATACTTCACAAGCTGTGTATGAGAAATTTAGAAAGATGAAATCTGTTGATTTTAATGGTGGGTTTGATCCCATGGTTGCAGAGGAATGGGTGAAATCTTTGGACACTATCTTTGACTACATGCGAATTGATGATACTGAGAAGGTACTATGTGCAATCTTCTTGTTGAAGAATGATGCTAGAACCTGGTGGGAATGAGCTAAACTTGTAGTGAATATGGAAGAGTTGACTTGGGAGAGGTTTAAAACAATCTTTTATGATAAGTATTTCACCAGGGATGCTAGGTCCCTTAAAGTAAAAAAATTCCTAGAGTTAAAACAAAGAGGGATGTCTGTATGTGATTATGTGCGAAACTTTGAGGAGGGCTGCAAGTATGTGTCATACATCGCCCGAGACAACAATGAGAAGATGGATCATTTCCTGAGGGGCCTTAATCCTGAAATTATAAGAGATGTGAGAATGTCTTCAGTAATAGAGTTTAGGGAACTAGTGAACAAGGCTTTAATGGCGGACTTAGATGAGAAAGAGATTGAGAAATTCCATCAATAAAAGAAGCAAGTATTCACTCCAAGAAATCTGAACTAATGAAAGAAAGAAGAGCAAAAATCAAACCAAGGAAATGAAAAGCGTCCTAGAATTGGGCAGACTTCTACTGCAGTTGAAAGGCCTAAATGTGCTAAGTGTGGGAAGAATCATTTTGGGGAATGCTTTAGTGGTACTAATCGTTGATTTAAGTGTAAAAAACCTGGACATATAGCAAAGGATTGCCCAACAGTACAGGGGAGAGTTCAAGGGAAAGTATATGCAATGACACAAGAACAAGCTGATGCAGATGCTTCCGTAGTCACAGGTACTATTTTAATTTCAGGGATACCTGCAATTGCATTGATAGATTCTGGATCTACGCATTTATTTGCATCACGTGCATTTGTGAAAAATTAGGTATTACACCAGATTTATTATAAGTAAGGTACAGTGTGACTGTTCCATTCGGGGAAGAAATGGATTCCAACCAAATGTTAAGGGCCTGTTCTATTTAAATTAGTGATATGACTCTATATGCGGATCTTGTTGTTTTAGCGATGCCAAATTTTGAGGTTAGTCTGGGTATGGATTGGCTTACCAAATATCATGCAATAATTGATTGTAACAAGAAGATTGTGATTTTTTAGCCGCCCGGAGAAGAACAGTTTGTGTTTGGTGGTGCCTCATTGTCACGATCCTTACCAATTATAACTACTTTGAAAGCTCAAAAGATGTTAAATAAAGGTTGTGTTGGATATTTGGTAAGTGTTCTAGATACTTTAATTGAAGCACAACTGAAGCCAAAAAATATAGATGTGGTTAGAGAATTTCTTGAGGTATTTCCAGATAATTTACCGGGACTGCCACCAGATCGAGAGATTGAATTTGTGATTGATGTTATGCCAGGAATTACTTCTATTTCTAAAGCACCATACCTAATGACACCAATAGAATTGAAAGAGTTAAAAGTTTAATTGCAAGAATTGTTTGATAAGGGTTTTATTCACCCTAGTTATTCTCATTGGGAAGCACCTGTGTTGTTCGTGAAAAAGAATGATGGTACATTGCGGTTGTGCATTGATTATAGAGAGTTGAATAAAGTAACAGTCAAGAATAAGTATCCAATCCCAAGAATAGATGATTTGCTTGATCAATTGCACGGAGATATACAAAAGACCGCATTCTGGACAAGGTATGAACATTATGAATTTCTAGTGATGCCTTTCAGTTTAACCAATGCCCCTGCAGCTTTTATGGATCTAATGAATAGGGTGTTCAAGCAATATCTCAATAAATTTGTGATTGTGTTTATTGATGACATCCTAATTTATTCACGTGATAAAGAAGAGCACAAGGAACATTTGAACATTGTGTTGCAAGTTCTTAAGGAAAAGCAGTTTTATGCTAAATTCAAGAAGTGCGAATTTTGGCTTGAGTAAGTGGTATTTCTAGGTTATGTAGTAATGATATTTCTGTTGATCCAGGCAAGGTAGAAGCTGTCATTAAGTGGCCAACACCAACAAATGTATCAGAAGTAAGGAGTTTCTTAGGATTAACAGGGTACTATCGATGATTTGTTCAAGGGTTTTCAAAGATAGCAACTCCATTGACAATGTTGATAAGAAAGAATGTAAAGTTCTTGTGGACCGATGCTTGTGAAAGAAGTTTTCAAGAATTGAAACATAAATTAACTACAACTCTTGTTCTTACCATTCCAACAAGAATTGGTGGATTCGTGGTGTATAGCGATGCTTGAAAAAATAGTTTTGGTGTTGTTTTGATGCAAAATAGAAAGATCAAGGCAATTACAGGAGTATGAAAAGAATTATCCAACCCATAATTTGGAACTTGTTGCTGTGGTTTTTGCCTTGAAAATTTGGAGACATTATTTATATGGTGAGAAGTGTGAGATATACACATATCATAAGAATTTGAAGTACTTCTTTACTTAAAAGGACTGAATATGAGACAAAGAAGATGGTTAGAACTTGTGAAGGATTATGATTGTGTGATCAACTATCATCCTGGTAAAGCGAATGTGGTTGCAGATACATTAAGCAGAAAATCCACATATTCTCTATTTATCATACAAAAGTCAATATTACTGAATTTGTAGAGATTAGAGCTTGAAATTTTACCTAAAGGGAAAAAGTGTTCGTTGTCAGCCTTAGTGTTAAGACCTGCACTTCAACAAAGAATTAAAGAAGATCAGAAGGTGGATATACATTTGTGTAGACTGAAAAGAAAGATTGATGCTAGAAAGAGGCCAGACTTCTCTGTTACCGATGATGGAATTATTCGATATAAAGAGAGACTGTGTGCGCTGTTTGATAAGGCCATGAAAGGAGATATTTTAGAAGAAGCTCATACTACTCCCTACTCGATACATCCAAGTAGCACAAAAATGTATAAGGACTTACAACAACATTATTGGTGGCCTAAAATGAAGAGAGATATAGCAAAATTTGTGGTTGAATGTCTAACTTGTCAACAAGTTAAGATTGAACATCAAAGACCATCAGGGTTGTTGAAGCCTTTGTTGATTCCAGAGTGGAAATGAGAGCACATTACAATGGACTTTGTTCTTGGATTACCTAAAACACAAAAGGAGTATAATTCCATATGGGTGATTGTTGATAGATTAACTAAATCATCCTATTTTCTTCCAATAAAATCCACGTACAATATGGACCAGTATGCTCAACAATATATTAAAGAGATAGTCAGGTTATATGGGGTGCCAGTTTCAATAGTGTCCGATAGAGATTCTAAGTTTACATCTACATTTTGGAAGAGCTTACACAGTGCCATGGGAACAAAACTTGAATTTAGTATAATATTTCATCCACAAAGTGATGGGCAATCAGAGAGGGTTATTCAGATATTAAAGGATATGTTAGGAGCTTGTGTGCTAGATTTTCAAGGGAGTTGGGATGCGAAGCTTCCATTAGTGGAGTTTACTTATAATAATAGCTACCAATCAATAATTGAAATGACGCCTTATGAAGCATTGTATGGAAGGAAATGTAGATCTCCAGTTCATTGGGATAAAGTTGGAGAATGAAGCCTACTTGGTCTAGAAATAGTTCAACATACCGCTAAGGTAGTGGAGAAGATACGAGAGATAATGAAAATCGTGTAGAGTAGACAAAAAAGTTATGTAGATAAATGGAGTAAAGATCTAGAGTTTGCCATTAGGGATCGTGTTCTTAAAAGTAGCTCCCATGAAAGGTGTCATGAGATTTGGAAAGAAAGAAAAACTCAGCCCAAGGTATGTCGGCCCATTCGAGATTCTCGAAAAAGTTGGTGATAAAGCTTATAGAGTGGCCTTACCTCCGTTATTATCTAGTGTTCACAATGTTTTCCATGTGTCTATGTTGAGAAAGTATATTCCAAACCCCTCTCATGTGTTGAGTTATGAACTGTTGGAATTGACTCCTGATTTAGCTTATGAAGAGAAACCAATGCAAATTTTGGATCGAAAGGAAAAAGAGTTGAGAACGAAAAAGATTCGACTTGTTAAAGTATTGTGGAGGAATCATTCTATAAAAGAGGCCACGTGGGAAATAGAAGAAGAAATGCAGAGCAAGTATCCAGAATTATTTGGTACGTCAAATTTCGAGGACAAAATTTTTATAAGGAAGGAATGATTGTAATGCCCAATTCTCTTCTACTTAGCCAATAATAATCATCTTGCATGAATATGCATTTAATCAATGTACATTATCGAATTATGTCATACAAATAGCATAATTGCACTAACATGAATAATTGTTACTATATGCTCCAGTTATGCTTTAACATGCATTAGTACATGAAATATGAGATCAAACTTTTATTTCTTGATTTAACATATTCCTTAAGTGCCTTTTTGCAATGAAAAGATCGATATCCCGATTAAGGAAGATTGATGTGTTGAATGGTCATGAAATAAATTATTTGTATTGTTCCATACTTGTTACATTCTAAAGTGATTATTTGCCTAAATATTTTCTTTAAATATGTTATATTTGGCTAAGAACTAAAAATATGCAAAATAGAGAAATTTGATTGGTTGGTTGAATATGTTGCATGAAATCATTCTAAATCGCATTGCACTTGATTATAATACCAAAGCATCAATTTTTTTCATCTCCCTAGCCCATAAATGTGTCTTTTTGCATGAGAAGACACCAAGCATGAGTCAACCAATCATCACCCTTCACTTATCTCTCTTTGAAATGTCAAACAAGTCATTTTTAGCCATGTTTTCTTGTGGAAGCTCCTCAAAAATGACTAGCCTTCTTCTCCAAAGTTTCTCCCAAATTTCTACACTCTGTTACTTACAAAAATTAAATTCAATCGATAGGAATCCATAGAACACAAACTAGAACAAGTTTTCACCATTTTAAGCTTGAAAATCGTTGATTTTGGAGTTTAATTCCAATCTAATCAAGGTATATTCTTTTTTCAATGTTTCTTATGATGAATTTATGGTATCTTAGATGGTTACATATTTTAGTATTTTTTTGTATGATTGAAAATTTAAGTGGGCTAGACTTGAAGCCAAAACCAAACTGGTTAAGCTAGTTTCTAACAAAATTGATAATCTTGTGAAATATGCTTAATTTACTTATTTTTATTAATCTTGTAATGCTTATATTGTGGTTGGAAGCTCCTATGAATGATTGAAAATAATAGCAATTAGTTTGCTTAATTGAAGGTTACAATCAATTTAAGTTAGAACCGAGTTTACGGCATGTTAATTTAAATTATATGCATGTTTTAGAGGCTGCCCTAATAATTATGTTTGAATTATTAGTTATTTAATGGCTGGCCTAATGTTTAATGTCTTGAATTAGTAGTAAAATATGGAGTATGCATTGTTTTTAAGGTTATGTAATTGATATAGAATTGTTTACAAAAGATTGAAAAGTGTATATGATTTTAACTAGAATAAACTAAATGATTTATAAAAAGGATATTAAATGGTACATGATTTGATTATGTTAGGCCTTTAACACATTCTATCTTCCAAATCGATTGACATTTTCACTTAGCACAAAGTAGACATGAGGTAAGTTGAAACTTTCATTTGTTGTATCATAAAAATCATATAATGTTATTCATGTTTCAATGTGATTGTCATTTTTTGTCAAGTGATGTAATATTTGATGCATTTTTGGTTCATGAAGCATGATACTACTAAGAATATAATGAGGTTTTTAAAAAAAAAGTATGGTACTTAATTGATGGTCGGGTAGACAAGGGACTGGCGGACACAATAAATGGTGGCAAATACTTGAGGTTGAAAAACCGGTATAGGAAAACCATAAAGAATGAGACAAAATACGGCTAATACCTGAGGTTGAAAGACCAAGTATGAAAACCCCATATTATTTCTCTTATTGGCCAATCATTATGAACATATTTCGAAAACTACGGTCTATCGCTATTAGTTAGGTACCATACTTCAAGGGCTCTAAAGAATGATTTATGAAAGAAAATTATTAAATAGAATAATGCATTTAATGATTTATGAGATGTGGATATATGTTATTTGTTATTACATCAGTTTCACCTTACTGAGCCTTTAGCTCATTAGATTCATGTGATGCATGTGGAAATATACAAGTTTAGAGGTTGACTGAGTCGCCAGAGCGGCCAGACAGAGATTTGTTCATATACCATGTTTCGAGCTGTTTTGTTTTTAAATAAGCCGCTCTATTATGTTTTTGTAAACAGATGTAGTCGGTTTTGAATTATGTATATAGTGTGTTTAAAACAAAAAGGGGATTTTTATTAAAACCATAACTCTAATATTGATGAAAAGTTAACATTTATTGACTTAACTATACTAGTTTGTTTAGGTTCTGCAGTTAGGTTAAGGGGTATTACACGAACTTTTGTCACAAAAAATTTTAGTAGCTCTCTGTTGCTTGAACTGAAGTTCTTAAAAAATCCTCGTTAGCCAAATAGCTTGACAAAGTGACAATTTCTTGCTTTTTTATGACCATGGAACAACTCCAGAGGCCAACTTAAAGACATATCCAGATGTACTTTTCCGATTATCTGTATCTTCGTCATAATCGATATCTGTAAAGCCAATTAAATCTGAATTTTCTCGCTTCTTGCAGAATAGCCCATAACCAACGGTACCTTGCAAGTACGGATAAATTCTCTTGGTAGCCAAACGATGCACTAACCTCAAACACTCTATATATTAGCTAATAAGACTTACAACATATATTATATTTGGCCTTATTGCAGTTAAATACATCAAGCTACCCACAATTCTCTTGTAAAGAGTGTTGTCAACCTCGTTTCCTTCGAGATCTTTAACCAACTTCAAACCAAGCTCAGTTGGCATACTTACAAAATTATAACTTTTCATTTGAAACCCGTCTAAAATCACATATTTATTTTGAGAAATAAATATCCCGCCATCATATTGCACTACCTCAATTCTAAGAAAATAATGCATCATTGCAAGATAAGACATGTCAAATTCAACCATTATGGACTTCTTAAAATTTTCAAACATGGCACCATCATTTCCAGTAAAATAAGATCACCAACATATAAGCACACAATGAGTATTTTTCCACTATCTCCAATTTTAACAAAAAGAGTATGCTCATATGGATACTTTTGAAAGCCTTCCTTCAAAAAATAAGCAGGACTATACAAGCCCATAGAGCTTGTTTTAATTCATATAGAGCTTTTCTTAACTTATAAACTTTATGCTCATTTCCACTCTTAACATAATCGGAGGTAGATCAATATATACCTATTCTTCCAAGTCCCCATATAAGAAAGCTAATTTTACATCCAACTGGAAGATAGGCCATGAACTTTGTGCTGCTAGTGTAATCACGAGTCTGATTGTATCATGCCTTGCTATAGGAGCAAATACTTCTTTATATTCTACACCAAACTCTTGCTTATAGCCTTTAGCTGCTAAACGTGCATTGTATTTATTGACTTCCATCATTTTCTTTCAACTTGGCCTTGTATACCCACTTGACACCAATTGTCTTGTGCTCTTTTGGAAGATTAATCAAATCCCCAAGTATTATTCCTTTCAATGGTTGCAATTTCTTCATCCGTTGCCTACCACCATTTTGATTATTTAATAGCTTCTTCAAAATCTATAGGATCGCAGTCTAAAAGTAAAGCATAATGGGTGAGTGAGTCCTCAAAATTATTAGTATCAGACACATCATAGTCAATCATCCACGAAGGTTTTTTTTCTAATGCATTAGGGTTGTTGAACTTCTTCAGCTACAGCTACAGGTGGGCATTGTGAGTTTGCGGAACAAATTTGAATGACTGTTGGAGCTGATATTGTTGAAAGTGCTTGCCGATGACTTTCACCTAATTTTTCTCCATCAAAGTCCACTGGAATTTGTTGCTGGATAGTATTGCAATTCCATGGCCAGAAGGTTTCTTCATCGAAGATAACATCGCTACTTATGACAATTCTCTTGGTGTTAGGATTGTAGATCTTAGAAGCTTTTGACCATTCATTAACACCAAGAAAAATGCATTTTTCTTCTTTATCGTCTAGCTTTCTCCTCTTCTCATCTGATATATGGGACAATTCTGTTAGAGTAAGATGCCCAACACTCCAATTAAATTGGGTGTATTATACTCTTTTCTTTTGTAAAGACAATTTTATTAGAAATTATATTAATAAAAACACACTTTTTTTATCTTGTGTCTTTCATTTTTCTTTCTGCGCATTAGATAAAGTTCTTAGATCAAATTTTAGCAACGGGGCAGGTCACGCATATGATTGCAATCATGGAATATGTCTCTAAGGCTTTGGTCTTAAATAAGTTCCAAGTCAAGGTCTTTTCAAGATGGGACATCAAATAGCTCAGTAAGACTCGCACATGCAATACATGCTCGTAAGACAAAAATATCGCATTCCATTGGCATTAGTATAGATATGCAAGTGCATGTATGTGGGTGCTTGTTAGAGAACAAGTACACTGAACATGATCCATATGAAATTTTTAGTTGGAGGTTTTGCCTGTTGAAATAAGAATATTTGTACTGTGATGTGCACGGCTAGCCCTTGGACTTGAGGCACGATGCTAGCATTGTGTGCATCATGCAATATTTTAATATATCTTTTGATTGTTTGACAATCATTAGGGCTGTAATCAAACTGAATTGAGCCGAACAAGAAAAAGCTCGAGCTCGGCTCGTTTGAATTTTTCATAGACTCGAGCTTAGCTCGAGCCCAATTCATGCTTTTATAATTAAGCTTGAGCTCGATTTGTTTGAAAATTATTAAATTCGCGAACGGCTCGAGGTCGGTTTGAAAATGACTTGTTTAGTATGTTAAACAAGTTTAGTTCGAGCTCGGCTCGTTAAATGATTAGAAAGCTCAAGTTTAGCTTGAGCTCGAGCTCGTTAAGCATACAATCGAGCTCGAGCTCGAACTCGATGAGCACATTTAATTTCAAATAGAAAACAACACATTTTATTTTATATTTTAATCTATGCTTATTATTATTAATTGAAGTTATTAGTTTATGAATTATTTTAAATATAGTTAACATATAAAATTTTAGTTTATTATTATAGTTTATCATCCTAAGATTTAGGATTGAATTTTAGTTGATTAGACTTAGTATATTATTACAAATTTATATTTTTATATTTTTTAGATTTTAAAGTGAAACAATTATCTAATCTTCTAACTAATTTTAATCTAAATGTATTATCTTAAAGTATGATATTTGATAAGTTTTATTTTATTATTTTATATTTTTTTCTTATTTTATCTTAATTTTTATTTATTATCTTAAGTTTGACTTTTATTTTTTATTTAATTATTCTAAATCGATGGTTCTATAGTATATTATTAATTTTATTTATTGCTCTATGTTGATTACTCTAAATTTATTATTCTCTATTTATATTCTTATTTTTAAATATTTTAAATATAGAAAAAATTATTAATTTCAAGTAGGTCATACTTAGATGTTTCCTAAATCATACTAAAAGTTGGTTTTATTTGATTAGCCTAAATTTATTAATTATTCTAAATTTATATTCTTATTTTATGAATTATCTTGGTTATATATAATTAGTTAATTAATTATTCTAAATATACCATTATAAGATTTGCATTAAATTTTATTTATTGATTATGCTAGTCCTTAAAGAATATTTTAATAAGCGTAATTATACAAAAATGCAGTTGGCTCAGTAGTGTGAGTTTTCACATTTTTTTCAAAAGTGTTTTGTTCAATTCCATTGGAAAACTTTGTGTTTAATATTTTTATAATTTTATCAAGCCTGTTATTGAACTTCTAAACGAGCCGCTCGCGAACATGTTTGTGAACTTATCAAATGAGTTAGGCTCGCAAACAGGTTCGTGAGTATATAAACGAGTCGAGCTCAAACTTAAGCTTGCGAACAAGCTTGCGAGCATATAAATGAGCAGGCTCGCGAGCATATAAATAAGTCAAGCTCGAGCTCGAGTAGACTCGTGAACTAACGAGCCAAATACTACTAGGTTCGAGCTCGGCTCATTAAAGTTAGCGATCGATCTTGAATGATTTTTTTTTTAATCGAGATCCGAATAGCTCGTGAGCGGCTTGGTTCATTTACAGCACTAATAATCACAAAGAGGGTATGTTGGGTGTTGCACTGGTGTGCGATGAGATTTATTAGTGGCCAACATAGAATTCGACACTTGTCTTTTATTTAAGAAGGGAATTTCCTGTGTTTACATAATTTATGATATAAAGATTTTGGCCAAGATAGGATGAATTCTGATTCATCAGGAATCATTGGAACTTAAAATGGAATCATAATTATTGAATTATTTAATATTTCGACTTATAATCCATGCCCTAAATTCAATCGGGAGATTAGCTGTTGAAAGGACCGTACGTGTATGCTACTCGCAACTAAAATAAATTTACTCGTTATTTCATCTAAAACATGTTATCATTATTATTTGGTATATGTTTTCATGGATAGTGAGGTTCTTGGAATTAAAGACTAAATTGCAAACGGATTAATTAATTAGATTAATTAATTGATATAATTATTATTCATAAGTTGCAAATATTGTAAACCCACTAGTAGTTTAGTAGTGAACCTAAGAGGGTCACACATCTTTATGAAAAGTAACATTTCTATTTGGAATTTTTCAATGATTGAAAATTAATTAGTTAATATTGATTAATTAATTAATTAATTAAAAGTTCTATTTAATTTAATGGTTAAATTAAATTATTCAATTAAATAATTAAATTATTTAATGTGATCTAATTTGATTAGGAAACTAATTCGACTAAAATTATAATTAATCAATTGGATTGATTAATATGAGTTTAAATCAATTGGATTGATTTGTGGATTTTTTTTAAGTCCAAACCCAAAAATTAAAGTAGATCGCTTAAGAAGCCCACTAGAAGATAAAAATGATAATTAAAATAAATATAATTTATTCAATTAATATATTTATATAATTAAATATAATACGATCGATTTTTATGAGATAAATATCGGCCATTAGGTGTTTATTTTATATAAATATATTTTTTTATATATATTTGATATATATCTATCTTGATATTATTTGAAAAGTTCAAATTAATATCAAGAATATATGTAAACTATTCTTGATGACTAATGTAGTCTCAAATAAGTCCACATACATTGGAGATAGAAAAAGAAGAATTGTTGGAAGATTTAGAATCCTACCAAAATTAAATATTGAAGTGGTTCAAAATTAACAAACTCTCCAAAAGTTGGAGAAAGAAAGAATCTTCGGCCCCTATATACATAAAGAGGGCCGAAAATTGTATAGTAGTTTTTAGAAAAATAATTTTGTCTCGTCTTCTATTTTTCTCTCCAAGAAAAGAAAAAAAAAGAAAAAAATATATATTTTTTTTTAAATCTTTATTTTCTTGTTCTTTAAAGAAAATAGGTTTCTTGATATTCTCTTTAACTTCAAAATTTCAATAACTTACAGAATTAATCTTTATTGTTATTAGAAGGTTGTTCTTGATCCATCAATTGGATTAAAGGGCAAACATTACTTCGGATCTAGAATAAAAAAATAATTTTAAGAATACTAGAGAATTCTTTTAATCGGTGTTTTTCTTCATATTGTGGACCTGATAGAGGGAAACACGTGAATCCCTGCGAGTTCTGAAAGAAACATAGCAATTGATTACTTTGTTCCCTACATCAATCGAAGTGCTTGAAAGGTATAATCCAAATTTAATATATTTGTTTATATTTTCATAAGTGCAATCATTTTCGAATCGAGGGGATAAATTTATTTGATAAATTTATGTTTTATAAAATTTTAAATTTTTCGTTGCGCATGCTCCTACGATTATAGCGAACCCAACAAAAGCAATATACCCAAAAATTTTGAAGTGATCTACAACTAGTTTATGTCTGATCCATGCTTCCTCGGGTGTCATATTTTGAACAGCAAGTGTGAGATTTCTATTCAAAATATGAATACTCCAGTTGACTGCTTCCAGCCAGAAACTTTTTAAAACTCCACTCTTTGTCAAAAGGCTTCTTACCATGTTCACGATTGCGCGATTTCCTCTCGCACACCATGTTTTGTCAGAGGCGCGTAAGCTGCTATGAGTTGCCTCTTGATTCCATGAGTTTGACATAAATTCTCAAATTCATGTAAGTTGTATTCTCCATAACGATCAGTGCGAAGAAACTTTATTGGGTTGCCAACTTCTTTTTCAACAAAAAACTTTGTAACTTTTAAATGCTGCAAAAGCTTTATATTTTTCCTGCACAAAATAGACCCAAATTTTTTGACTATAATCATCAATGAAGGTAATTATATTTCTTTTACCTCCATTTGACGATGGATTTATTGGCCCACAAATGTCAAAATGAACCAACTCCAATGGTTCTTTTGCTCTCTGTGATACTGTTTTTTGGAAATTGATTACGATGTTGTCTGCTAACAACATAATCTTCGCAAACTTTAGAAGAAGCCAAAATTTGAGGAAGGCTCGTCACCATGTTCTTCTGTTTGAGTGTTCTCAATCCACAAAAATTAAGATGTCCATGCCAAAAATGCCATAGCCATGATACTTCCATTAATCTTGTAGAGAAACAGGAATGAGCGGTATTATGGAGATATAACAGAAACATTTGATTGGCCGTGATGCTGACTTGAGCAATTAAGACCAATTTTCCATCTTAAATTTAGTAGACCCATTTCTAATAGAAATTTCATATCCCTTCTCTTACAACTGACCAACGCTCAACAAATTAGTTTTTAAATCTGGAATATAAAGAACATTATAAATAGTCTGCATTGAGTTTCCCTTCATTTGGATTGTTACCTTTCCTTTTCCCATGACTGAGACTTTAGAGTTGTCACCAAGTTGTCACCAAACTTCACATTATCGTTAAAGGATTTGTCCAAATCAGAGAATATTGACTTGTCTCTACACTTATGGTTGCTGCAACCTATATCTAAGTAACATAAATTCTTGTTCATTTCTTTCTTGGCATGGCAAACCATCAACAATGACAATTCTTCTTCATTCCCTAAAAATTATATTTCTCACTATTTTCTCTTCATGAGTTAATTCTACTTTCAGATTGATATTGGCCATACCTATGACATCTATAGCATTCGATATTAGACTTATATGTTGTTTTCGGTCTATAAGTAGTCAAGTGGTGGCCTCCTCGTCCTCTTTGTCTTCCTCTTCATTGAGAAATATGAGGATGAATATCTTGGGATTGGAATTTTTGTTGGTTTATGTGGTTCCTGTTTCCTTTGCCTCTTCCTCTACCTCTTCCTCTATCATCTCTACTTGGTGTTGAAGAGTGGTTGCCAGTTGAAGCCTTTAATACTTGCTCTTCTTTCTCTTGTTGATTATTTTTCTGTTTGTGCACCAACAAGGAACTCTGCATTAATCAATTAAAAGTTCATCAATATCCCTATCATTTTTAGAGGCCCTCTCACTAGAAGCTGGAATTGTCTAATGCTACAACAAAATAAGATGACATGCCGTATTCTCAAGCAGCAAAAGTCTCATTCCTTCTTACTATTATCCAGTGAAGCACGAGAGCCCCCCTTTCCAAGCATTCACTATAAGGCTAAACAAAAGCCAAAGAAGTCGGTTTTAGAGTTGATTGATAGTCATTTAGTCATTCCTCTCACCAGAGAGCTCCATTATGTAGCTGGAAAAGCAACGAATACCCTAGATTTTTCTATAAAACAGGTAACAAAATTAAATTTTGGTGTGATGGAACGAAGAATCTTCTCAACAATGGTGACATCTTCCATCTTGTCTTCGTGGATTCACATCTTATAAATGATTGCCATCGTTCTTGAAATATAATCTATTATTGACTTTCTTAATTTCATTCGAATCATTTCAAACCCCATACAAATAGCTTGTAGCTGTTGTCTTTTTACCCTTGGTGAACCTTGATATTTCTTCATGGAATCCCAAATCTGCTTGGAAGTATCTTTGTTGAGGATGGTCTTCAAGATTGAACGATCATTTGCTTTAGGAAATGATAATTCTTTTGTTGAATATCAATGTCATCCATTAATTAAATTATTAAGCTATGTGTATTGCAATTTGTATGGATTTAAATTAATTAGGTTTTTATAATTTGTGTGATAGAAAATTAATTAGTTTAATTAAATGTATGGTGTGTATTTCATTTCTTCTTTTATAAATACCTAAGTCCCTAGCCTTCTAAATCATCAAGGTGTGAAGAATAAAATAAGACTAGTAGTCTTATACATAAGAGTGTAGTCTTGCTAACTTTGAGTGTTTGTGAGAATTGAGAATTTTCTTTGTAATATCTCAAAGTTTAATAAAGTCTTTGTTGTGTTTCTAATTTTAGGGTGATTTTTTTTCTTCAAAAGATAAAATTCAGAATCATACATTTTAATTTTTTTTAACATTTAGTATCAGAGCGGGACCGTAGGGATGTCACATCTCTTGAAATTCTAAGAATGCTTTGTGGTTGCAGCTTTGACTGAACTTCCACATTAGAAAAGATTTCTTGAGATTGTCATTGAGAGAGTTTCTTTGACTCGTGAGTAGTTTAGTGCTCTGCAAGATTATTGTCAAAACTAGTTCGGTAATATAGAGATTCTGCCAACACGATGGGAGATCTTCAAGTAGTTGGAGGAATCAAGAAACTCAACAACCAAAATTACAACACGTGGGCTATGTGCATGTTGTCCTACTTGCAAGGACAAGATCTTTGGGAGGTCATCGGCAGTAGTGAAGCTATACAATCGACGGCAGAAGATGCAAATGACATCTTGCAAAAATGGAAAATTAAAGCAAGCAGAGTAATGTTTGCTTTAAAGATCACAATTGAAGAAAAAATGTTCGAGCATATTAGGGATGCCAAAACACCAAAAGAAGCATGGGACACTTTTGTTACATTTTTTTCAAAAAAGAATATTGCAAGACTACAAATTCTTGAGAACGAGCTGCTATCGATGGCGCAACGTGACATGATAATTGCTCAGTACTTTCACAAAGTGAAATCAATTTGCCGCAAAATTTCAGAGTTAGATTCAACAGCTCCTATTGGAGAAACCAGGATCAAAAGTATAATTATCCATGGTTTGAGACCTGAATATTGAGGTTTCGTTGTCGTTGTACAAGGATGGCTGACACAACCATCACTTGTTGAGTTTGAAAATTTACTTGTAGGTCAAGAAGCTATGGCCAAGCAAATGGGAGGAGTCTCGCTGAAGGGTGAAGAGAAAACGCTGTACACCAATAAAAGCAAAGACAATTTCAAGAGGCATACTAGTAGTAGATCTAAAAAGAATGGTGACAAAGTGAAAATTCATCAAGGAAAGGGAGGCTCTCTTCCTGGAGGAGTTTCAAAGAATCGTGGTAATAGTAGAAAGTTCAATGGTGATTGTTACAACTGCGGGAAGCTGGGCCACATGGTGAAAGATTGTTGGACCAAGACAAAGTTTGTTGAAAGTAATACTGGTACTTCCAGTTCTAAGGAAAATAACGAAGATCGTTGGGACGTTGAAGCGTTATTCATTACATTAGAAGAACAATTAGCTCTCACAGTGACAACATTAGAACAAATTGACTACAAGAATGACTGAATCGTAGATTCGGGCTGCTTAAATCATATGACAGATGATAAACAAAATTTACAAAACATATGTCTAAATACAAGGGAGGTCATGTGGTTGGTGACAATTGACAACTCAAGATTATCAATAGCTCGTATTGATAAGACAATAGTTACCCCTCGATATAATTCTAACCAGGTGTTACTTCAAAATGTTTACCATATCCCAGGAATGAAGAAAAACTTGCTATCTGTGGCTCAATTGACATCATCAGGCCACTATGTCTTGTTCGGTCCCCAAGATGTGAAGGTGTATTGTGACCTTAAAATCTTATAAACACCAATAATGGAGGGGCAATGATTGGAGTTAGATTATGAATGTCAGCAGAGTCTGCATACGTAGACAAGATAAGAAAAAATGAGACATTAGATCTATGGCACATGAGGTTGGGTCATGTTAGCTATTCCAAGCTAAGTGAGATGGTGAAGAAGTCAATGCTTAAGAGGCCTCTTCAACTTGATGTGCAAACATACATGATATGTGCGGGATGCCAATATGGTAAAGTTCACTACCATACAAGGAATCAAAGTTTAAATCAAAGGAACCATTAGAGTTAATTCACTCTGATGTGTTCAGACCTGTTAAGAAACCGTCAATTGGTGGCATGCGTACATGGTGACATCCATTGATGACTTCTCAAGGTATGTCTGGGTTTTCTTTTTGAGAGAAAAATTTGATACATTCTCAAAATTTAAAGAGTTTAGAAAGTCAGCTGAAGGAGAAGTGGGAAAGAAGATTCGTTGCTTGCGCACAAACAACGAGGGAGAATATAACTAAAGCGAATTTTCTCAATTCCTAAATGAATGTTGAATACGTTATCAATACACTCGTGCCAATACACCACAACAGAATGGTGTAGTGGATAGAAAGAACCGATATCTTGCAGACATTTGTCAGAGTATAATACATAAAAAGAATGTACCTGGAAGGTTTTGGGTTGAAACAATAAAGACTGCAGCCTTTGTGATCAACAAACTTCCTCAATCGAGGTTAGAATTTGTTTCACCCTTTGAGAAACTATGGAAAACAAAACCTAGAGTTAGTGACTTTTGAGTATTTGGCTATGTACGTTGTGTATTTGCTCATAATTATTTACGAAGCAAGTTTTACAATAAAGTTGTTAGATATATCTTTGTGGGATATGACAACCAGAGAAAGGGGTAGAAATGTGGCGATCCAACAAGTGGAATTTCACAAAATGTAGTGTTTGATGAAGCATCTTCTTAGTGGTCATCAGAGAATGAGGTTTTGCTTGACTCTAGAGAATTTGGAGATAAGGTGCAACGAAAAATAGGGGAGCACACTATTCAACTCCAACCAATATCAGATAAATCAGGAGATCCAGACAGTGATCATGTAGAATAAAGTACAACTCAGAATCTTTAGCAAACTGGCTTATATAAACAATCAGATGAAGAATGTGGGCCTTGTGAAATGGAGGAATCAACTCCACAATCTCAACTCCGAAGGTCAACAAGAATACGAAAGCCAAATCCTAAATACGTCAATATAACCATAGTTGAAGAAACAACTATAATAGAACTTGAGACGTTCAAAGAAGCATCACAGAGTTCTGATTGGATGACAGCTATGAAAAAAGAGATCATGCACTTCAGAAAAATCAGACTTGGAATCTGGTGCCGAGGCCAATAGATGTGAAACATATATCCTGCAAGTGGGTTTACAAGATAAAGCGCCATCTAGATAGGTCAATCGAGAGGTATAAAGCTCGATTAGTTGCTCGTGGTTTCTCTCAGCAATACGAACTAAACTATGATGAAATGTTTAGTCCTGTGGCAAAACTTACAACTGTACGAGTTATACTCGCGCTTGCAGCTAACAAAGATTAGAGTTTGTGGCAGATGTGAATAATATTTTTCTTCATGGAGAGCTAGATTGAGAGATCTATATGATCTAACCAAAGGGCTTTCAGAACCAAGATCAACCTGGATATGTGTGTAAGTTGTGGAAATCACTCTACGGATTGAAACAAGCACCAGGGTGTGGTATGGTAAAATTGCTGAATTTCTAATACAAAGTAGTTATTCAGTAATATCTGCAGATTCCAGTTTATTTGTCAAAGCCAGTTAGAGTTGTCAACTAGGCCGGTTTGGGCTGGATCAGCCTAGGCCCGTGTAAGCCCATCTGAGAGGTGGGTCGGTTAAGCCCAGGCCCGATCCTGAATCAGTTCGGGTTAGGCTGAATAAAATTTTTGAAAACTAGACCCAGCTCGGCCCATTAGCCCAGTGCTAGTGGGCCGGTCCCAAGCCTGAGACAGACTACACGAGTTGGGTCTATGGGTTGGGTTTATGGATTTTTTTTAACAAATTCATATGTATATTTTATATCCTAATATTAGATTTATAAATTTTATTTATTACTCTAAATTATATCTCAAGATTAACTATATCCTAAAATTGAATTTATAAATTTTAAAATTTATTATTTAAAGTATATCATTCTAAAATTATATTTAATTATTATTTTATTATTTTGAGTTTGTTACTATAAATTTAAGTCTTTATCTTGTGAATTATTTATATAATTACTATACCTTATTTTTATTTAACAATTAAGTTATACCAAGTTTAGATGTTGGTTTTTCATTTGATCAATTGATTAGTATATATTCATTTTAAGTTTATATTTTAATATTCATGACTTAGTTTAGTTTATTATACTTAGTACTATTTTATTTTGTTATTAATAAACTTACTTTTTAAGTTTATATTTTAATTTTCATGACTTAATTTAGTTTATTATACTCAATACTATTTGATTTTGTTATTAATAAACTTACTTTCTAAGTTTATTATACTTACTACTATATGTTTCTAAATTTATGTTCTTATCTTATAAATTATCTTTAGTATAACTAGTATATAATTATTTAATTGATTATTTTAAGTGTATCATCCTAAAATTTTATATTTATTTTTAAATGATGATTATCCTAAATTTCTTTGATACAACATGTTTTGTCAATATATATATTCTCAGATAATATTTCAACATAATTAAGGTTAGTCTAGTGGTATACACTTCTTCTCTCCTTGCATAGGTCTTGTGTTCAAATTCTTTTGAAAACAAGAATGTTTATTTTGTTAAAATAACATAAATATATAATTATAAATTATAATTTATAATAGTTGGCCAGTGAGGGGTCTGGTCTGGTCCTGAACCGGGTTGGTTCTAAACTGAGTTTGGACTTTGATAGGCCGGTTCACGAGCTGGGCTGAGTTTTGTCAATTGGACCCAATAGGGGCCTAGTTCAGATATTAAAAATCGGCCCATGTAGGCCGTACTATTTATGGATCAGACCTGGACTGGGTTTTAATGGTCCGGTTATGAGTTGGGCTGGTTAGGCCCAACCCAATTGACAACTATAAAGCCAATGAAGAAAATCTAGCTATCGTGCTAGTGTATGTGGATGATTTAATCATAATTGGTGATGATGAGGCAGAAATTCTTTGGATGGAACAGAATTTATCAGTTCGTTTCCAAATGAAGGAATTTGGAGAACTCAAGCACTTTTTGGGATTAGAGGTCGATCGTACAAAACTAAGGTTGTTTCTCAATCAACAAAAGTATGCGAGAGACTTGCTGGAGAGATTTGGGATGCTTGGTTGCAAACATATTTCAACACCAATGGAAACCAATGCCATGTTGTGTGCACATGAAGGCAAAAGCTTGGAAGATGGGACGATGTATCAACAACTTGTAGGTAGTCTCATTCATTTAAATTTAACTAGACCAGACATTTTATTTACAATTGACATTGTAAGTCGATACATGCAAGTTCTAAAGAAGTCCCACTTAGAAGTTGTTCGATGAATACTGAGATATGTAGAGTACAATTGACTATGGTCTTTTGTACAAGAAAGGTGAAGGTTGCAAGTTAGTTAGTTACTACGATGCTGACTATGCAGAAGATTATGACACCAGGAGATCAACAACTAGGTATATGTTTAAGCTTGGTTCCGAAATAATTTTACAACCAGTATCATTATCAACCACTGAAGCTGAGTATTGAGTAGCAGCAATGGCAGGCTCAGAGAGTATATGGTTGATACAGCTGATGAATAATTTACACCAGTCAGTAGATTATCCAATTCCATTGTATTGTGACAACCAGTTGCAGATGAAACAAATCAAAATAGATGATCAAGTTGCAGACTTGTTCACAAAAGGTTTGAGCACTAGTTAGTTTGAATTGTTTCATCGACAACTCGGCGTAGTACAGAGAATGGGAGCTGACATTAAGGAGGAGTGTTGAAGATCAATGTCATCTATTAATTAAATTATTAAGTTATGTGTATTGCAATTTGTGTGGATTCAAATTAATTAGGTTTTTATAATTTGTGCAGTAGAAAATTAATTAGCTTAATTAAATGTGTGGTGTGTATTTCATTTTTTCTTCTTTAAATACTCAAGTCCCTAATCTTATAAATCATTAAGGAGTGAAGAAAAAAATAAGATTAGTAGTCTTATATATAAGAGTGTAATCTTGTTAGCTTTGAGTGTTTGTGAGAATTGAGAGCTTTCTTTATAATATTTTAAAGTTTAATAAAGTTTTTATTGTGTCTCCAATTTTAGAGTGAATTTCTTTTGCAAAAAGATAAAATAAATTCTAAATTTTTCTCAACATATTTGCCATGAGATCTTTCAACCGCTGCACTTCTAACTCTGTTATCTGTGCATTAGTCGTTATTGTGCTAGCTGTTGATTCTGCTATTCCATAAGAGACAACATGCCAATACTCCTTTGGATTTTAAAAAGTTCACCGTCAACATACTCCAATGATCATAATGACAATCAAAGTGGGGAATAGCTGGTTGAACAAAGTTGTCAGTGACTATCAGAAAACTTTTTTGCTGTAAAATAAAACATAGGGAAATAGAAAAACAAATGTGTTGCAATTCATCACTTTATCTCACTAAGTCCTTTTTGTCTAATTGATTCTCTTAACCTCTTTGGTTTTCTTTTTTTTAATTTTTTAACTTACTCTTCTCATACGTGGCTGAAGTACCAATGTTAGTGCTAGAGAAACTTTTGAAAGAGAGAAACAAAACAAGAAAGAATAAAGATAAGTTTTTTGCAATTTAACTTCATTAATCAACTAGTCTATATATAAGCAAATATTGTTAAGAAAATGGCCAAATATTTTTTGGTCAAAAATGAAGGGTGCCTAATTTAGGCAATTGCCAATTAAGGTATCTAACCTAATTTCTTGCCTAAATTTTACCAATTCATATTTTTTGAAGCCTATATAAACCCTTTAGTTCTCATTTGTAGTGCATTCCAAAATTAGAGAATTAGAGAGAGTTTGAGAGAAAAGCTTAAGAGAAAGCTTGTGAAAGAATTTTGTGAAGAAAAATTATTTGTATATTTTTTTCTTTTAGTAAAACGATCTGCAGTAGGTCCGGAGATGTAGACACAATTGGCCAAACTCCGTTATCATGTTATTTTTTATGTTATTTCACATTCTCACTAATCTAATTTATCGGGAATTTTTATAATTTCCCAACAACTGGTATCAAAGCTCCAGGAATAGTCAGAAATAATTCAGAGGAAGTTAGATTTGAGTGGGAGCGATGGCCGTAGATGAAGCAAAGGTAAAAATCGAGAAATTCAATGGCGCAGATTTTGGGTTTGGAAAAATACAGATAAAGGATTATTTGTATCAAATAAGCCTGTATCAACTTCTTTTAGGGAAGAAGCCAAAGGCTACGGAGGAAGAAGACTGGAATCTTCTCGACAAACAAGACATTGAAGTTATCCGATTAATGTTATCCTGCAATGTTGCTTTCAACATAGCAAAGGAAAAGACCATAGTAGGTCTTTGGTAGCTCTCTCCAGTATGTATGAGAAGCGATCGACCTTAAACAAAGTTCACTTGATGAGGTGTTTATTCAATTTTTGGATGACGGAAGGCGTATCGATAACTTAACATCTTAATTAACTTAATACGATCATAACCCAATTGAGTTTAGTTGGAATTGAATTCGATGAAAAAGTACATACATTGATACTTTTGTCTTCTCTACCAGAAAGCTGGAATGCTACTGTCACGACTGTGAGTAGCTCGTTAGGAAGTAATAAGTTAAAATTTAACGATGTTCATGATCTGGATTCGATAAAGAGATATGATGAAAAGAGTCGGGTGAATCATTAACCTCTTTAGTTTTGTATACAAAGTCAAGAGGAATAAATTAAACCAAAGGGAATGGATGTGGCAGATCGAACTACCGAGGTAGATCAAAGGACAAGAGGTCCAAATCTAGAAATCCCAGTAATTCTCATAGCTCGAAAACCATTAAGTGTTGGAACTGCGGGAAGTCCAGACACTACAAAAATCAATGAAAGAATGCACCGAATGACCATGAGGTGAAGACAGAGGCAAATGTTACTTCTACCTCAAGAGGAGATAATGCGTTCATATGCTCTTTAGAGAGCAAGGAGGAGTCTTGGGTGTTAGAATCTAGAGCATCATTCTATGTTATTTCACAGAAAGAATTCTTTGAGATATGTCCCCGAAAACCTTGAAAAAGTATATTTTGGTGATGATCAACCATATGCTATTGTTGGCAAAGGTGTAGTGAAGATTAATTTGAACGGGTCTATTTGGGAGCTGAAGGATGTCAGGCATATCTCAGTAGGGCAGTTGGCTAGCGAAGGCTACACTACGATCTTCCATGGTGATGATTGGAAGATTTCAAATAGCGCAATGATGGTTGCTCGAGGCAAGAGACGTGGCACTCTTTACATGATAATAGGGGCACGCTGTTCGATTGTAGTTGCAATAGATAATGAAACTTAAAATCTATGGCACCAAAGGCTAGGCCACATGAGTGAAAAGGGGATGAAAATTATGCACTCGAAGGGGAAACTTCCAGGTTTATAGTCAGTTGAGACAGACATGTGCGAAGATTGCATACTTGGAAAGTAGAAGAGGGTCAACTTTCAAATAAGTGGTAGAATCCCAAAAAAGAAAATGATATAGCTCGTTTACTCTAATGTTTAGGGACCAACAACTTTCTCATCTATTGCTGAAAAATACTACTTTGTGACTTTCATTGATGATCACTCTCAGAAGGAATGGGTTTATTTTCTAAAGCATAAGTCTGAAGTGTTTGAGGCTTTCAGGAGATGGAAAGCTATGGTTGAAAATGAGACATGTCTGAAGATTAAAAAGTTCAAAATCAATAATGGTGGTGAATATGAAAACACCAGATTCAAGCAGTTCTACTATAGGCACGGGATTAGAATAGAGAGAACCGTGCTAGGTACACCTCAACACGATGGTGTAGCTGAGCATATGAACCAAACATTGACATAAAGTGCCAGAAGTATTCATATACAATTAGGTTTATTGAAGCAGTTTTGGGCAGAAGCAATCGAGGCTCATCAGCTCTATTAGAGCATAAAATACTAAAGGAGGTATGGAGCAGAAAAAAGGTAAAACTATCACATCTAAAAGTTTTTGATTGTGTAGCATATGTGCATATTAGTGATCAAGGCAAGAATAAACCAAATCCAAAAAATACACACTCATCGGCTATGGTGAGGATGAGTTTGGCTACCATATTTGGGATGACGAAAACAAGAAGGTGATCCGTAGCAGAGATATGATTTTCGATGAAATGGTGATGTATAAAGACATGCAGAAAATAGACTTCAATGACTCAGTACAGAGTAAGTCAATATTTGCAGATGTAAATGCTGATAATGTCCCAGATAGTCCTGTGATGGAGCCGATTGTAGTAAGTCCTCAACCAGAGGAAATTATTGGACAGAGCAGTGCGCAATAGTCCAACACACCGCAGTCTCCTACTCCAGCTCATGTATTGAGAAGGTCTTCTCGATCTCATGTGCCTAATAGAAAATATATGAACTATATGTTGTTGACTGATGGAGGGGAGCCTGAATGCTATGATAAAGCTTATCAGACTGAAGATGCAGCAAGTGGGAGCTTTTCATGAAAGAAGAGATGAAGTCTCTAATCTCCAACCAGACATGGGAACTAGTTGAACTACCCGTGGGAAAGAAGGCACTTCACAACAAATGGGTTACTAAGTGAAAGGTAAGCATGATAGTTCCAATAGATATAAAGCTCGACTAGTTGTCAAAGGATTCCAATAGAAGAAAGGAGTTGACTACACCGACATTTTTGCTCTCATTATGAAGATCAATAATATCAAATCATTATTGAGTATTGTTACCATTGAAGATCTTCATCTTGAACAATTGGATGTGAAGACCGCATTCTTTCATGGAGACTTGGATGAGAAGATATACATGCATCGGCCAAAAGGTTTATCAGAACTAGGGAAGAAGAACATGGTGTGCAAACTTAATAAGAGCTTGTATAGCTTGAAACAAGCCCCAAGGCAGTGGTATAGGAAATTTAACGACTTCATACACAGGAAAAGGCTTCCAGAAGTGCAACGCCGACCACTGTTGCTACTTCAAGAGATATAGCTCCAGCTATATTATTTTACTACTATATATCGATGACATGTTGGTAGTAGGTTCAAATATGGATGATATCAGAAGGTTGAAGTAGCAAGGACTTGGGTCTAGCAAAGAAGATTCTTGGAATACAAATCACAAGAGATAGGCAGAGAGGGTTCTTGCAGTTATCTCAGGCAGAGTAAATCAATCGTGTTTTGTAGAGATTCAACATGGGCGATGCCAAGCCAGTCAGCACACTCTTAGCTAGTCACTTTCGATTATCCAAGGATCCCCTCAGACGGAGAAAGAGAGAGAATTCATGGCTAAGGTTCCTTATGCCTCAGTCATTGGAAGTTTAATGTACGCAATGGTATGTACGAGACCAGATATTGGTCATGCAGTGGGAGTTATTAGAAGGTTTATGTCAAATCCAGGAAAAGCTCATTGGAAAGTAGTCAAGTGGATTTTGAGGTATCTACGAAGCACCATAGAGAAATATTTGTACTTTGGAAAATGAGAGTTAAAAGTACAAGGCTACGCAGATGTAAATTTTGGAGGTGAAGTCGATCACCGAATAAGCACCACCGATTATATATTCACTGTTGGAATTACTATTGTTAGTTGGATATCGCAGTTATAAAAGATTGTCACTCTATCCACTATAGAGACTGAGTATATAGCAGTAACTGAAGCCAGTAAAAAAATCATATGGCTTCAAGGTTTATTAACTAAGTTGGGATTCAAACAGGAGAAGAATGTTCTACACATTGATAGTCAGAGTACGATACATTTGGCGAAGAATTCAGCATTTCATTCCAAAACCAAGCATATTAGACTTCGTTATCACTTTATCAGATCTTTATTGAAAGATGAGGTGCTAATACTGGAGAAGATTCAATGAAGTAAGAATCCAACAGATATATTGACAAAGACGAAGGCTATCGACAAACTGAAGTTGTATTCAATGTTAGTTGGCATGTAAGAGTAATAAGACTGAAAAGATCTATTGCATAGATCAAGGTGTGAAGACAGATTGAAATCAATCTTCAAGTGGGAGATTGTTAAGAAAATGACAAAATATTTTTTGGTCAAGGGTGCCTAATTTAGTCAATTGCCAATTAAGGTGTCTAACCTAATTTCTTACCTAAATTTTACCAATTCATATTTTTTGAAACTTATATAGACCCCCTACCTCTCATTTGTAGTACATTCCAAAATTAGAGAATTAGAGAGAGTTTGAGAGAAAAGTTTAAGAGAAAGCTTGTGAAAGAATTTTGTGAAAAAAAATTCTTGTATAAGTTGTGGGTTATAAGTGTTGTAAAATTTTGTATATTTTCTCTTTTTAGTAAAACGATCTGCAGCAGGTCCGGAAACGAGGCATAATTGGCCGAACTCCGTTATCAAATTTGTGCGTGTTATTTTCGATGTTATTTCACATTCTCACTAATCTAATTTATCAAAAAAATTTATAATTTCTCAACAAATACTCCCAACGATTAAGAACATGAACTTAGGCACTACACTGTGTGCCAAAACTAACTAGCTATTAACCATTGATCAAGGAAAAATATTGCCAAAAAATAGGACCTAATGACCAACAAACTAGAAAACCACTAAGAAAATAAATAAACTCCACTCCTAAAGACTAGGACAAAACAACAACTCATGTGATAAAGTCTTTTGCATTCGCTATGCTGCAATATGACACTCTTGTTGAGATAAACACACACCAAATTCAATCATATCACCAATTAAACACCAATGCAATGAAAATAATAATTATCCTTTTCTTGTGTGAACCTAATAGGAAATAATAACAAGCAAACCAATCACAATTGCAACAAAGACCATGAGCAATTTTTAACGTGAAAAATCTTCCCGATATGAGGAATAAAAATCGCGGGACTGTAGTCCACCAAAATAATCTTCACTATAATAAAAAATAGGGATACAACAAGTTCAACAATCTGTCTCAAGTGATATATAATCACAAACACATCAAGATAATTCAATTTTAGCAACAAACAAATTCTACTAAGAGAAATTTGAAAGATCTCACCCAAAACATGACACTACTGTCCACGAATGATTTAGGTGAAAGGAGGATTCAATTCCGATCTTCACCGATCAAACTATAGAACAGTGAGTCCTGAACATACAGTAAAATTTTTAGATTAATCCAATGGTTCGATTCCCGAAACAACATCTTGATCCATTATGTTCTGAACGTGCTGTCAAAATATCAGCTTGATCCAACAATTTAATTTCTCCCGATCATATTTTGAAGGTGACTGGTCGGGTGCTATTTTCAAAACCGAATTTCTTCTCTTCCTTTCTCTTTCTAGTTCTTCCATTTTCTCTCTCTCATTTTTTGGTTGATTTTGAACAAGTCTAAACTCAATACCTTAAGTCAGCAATTTTTTTATTTACCTTCATTCAAATTGGGTATTTCCACGTTGAGAAAATTCAACCCAACAACTATGTGCATCTCATATTTCAACATGTGTGGTTCATGTTGTGACATGAGAAATTCCAACATGTTTGATTTGAATTTTTCTACCAACTTGCCAAAAACGCCAACTTATGACTTAAAACTAATCAAGCAGTTGTATTCTTTTAGAAGAAAATAATCTAATGGATATAATCAGCAAGGAAGGAAGGCAGCAAAGAATGCAGAAGCCGTCCAGTTGCCATTAATCTTGAAAGCACAAATAAAATACTTATATTCTGCATTTCTACCAATCAAGTTGCCCTCTTCGACTTGAAACTTTTGGATGGACGTGTGCAACATAATTGAACTCATCTTTCAATATAGCATTTACTCTTTATAATTTAATGGTCAATAGTAATGGATTAAACTGACCCACTTTCCCCAAAATCACAAGATTCTTGATGATGATTGCTTCATTACAGAATCGACTTGGAGGAGTTATTGAAACAATAAGGAAGCAATACCATTGGAATGATGTACTGAGTAAAACTAAAAACCCTCTGAAATCGTAGTATGAAGATGGCGATCGGGAATCCCACAAGTTTAAAATTTCAAGGTTATTTTACCAATATCCCAAGAGAATATGGGGAAGTTTTACATGAGAAACTTTTCAAGGGAACAAGTGAATAAAAAGCTGCCTGGCTTTTTTCTGAGGCTGTTGTTCTTGTACCGGCAACAACAAAGAGTGACATGCCTAAAATTTCAACTATTTTCAGACATAGATGGAGTTGAGTCACTGTATCTTCCTGCTTCATTATATGATGTGTTTAAGGGCCTATAACATCTCGTAATGTCCACATACCAAATTCGTCTTTTTATTGGACAATGGACATGATTCAGGTGACAATGAGGGTGTTTGGAAACGAGATGAACTCCTAGACGTGGAAGTTCATTTGTAAAAAGTATTGTGTTTGCTAGTTAAATTTCAATGGACTTTTTAAAATGATTACATCTTTATAAGTTCATTTTGAAAATGTAAATATTTATGTGTCCACAATTGCTAGTTAAATATTTACTAGATTCTCACAATTGCTGGACATGAGTTAATTTGCCATTCTGGCCACGGGGCTTGGACGTCTAGTATAGGGGTGTGTGGTGTCAAAAGTGCAAGTAAAAGTATACGAAACCTAGCTGATATTATCTCAAACTTATCTTATGGTTATCCTAGTTAATATACAAAAGATTAAAAAAAAATTGATCTCCTTTACCTCAGGATTAATATGGCACCATGAATTGTTTCAAAAAACAATAATTTAAAACGCAATTTTAATTAAGTCACTTCTCTTAACTAGAAGATTAAATTTCCACTTCAAGTGTATAGAGCACATTAAATTCACATTCATGTCTTGTCTAGTTGCCCATAATTATAAAATAATAATCATAATAGTTGTGGTGTCACACGTCAGTTTTAATTAGTTTAGATAAACTGTTCGTTTGGCAGATATTTTGTCAAAGGTAAACAACTCATTCTGCATATATTTTGTCAGATTGTTATGATTAATTGGTCTCTCTGTGTTGTGTGTGTTTAAGGCACTGAGACCTCCAAGTCTGCACATATACATGTTTATACGGACACTTCCCCTTTGTCTCAATACGTTAACTATTAGATCTATTTTTAAGAAAATCATAGAGATCAAAACTTATATTATAATACTCTGTGTCTTTTTCCTTTTCAAATAAGACTGCTAATTTAAACCAATAATAAGGTATAGCTAACTCTAAATAATTACTTCTGAAACTCAAAACTAATTCGAGACATATTACATAAAAACTTTCAAAGTCCAAAAATTCATGTCGCTAATGGGAGATGTAATTTTGTAATCGACAAATGCAGTACTAATTGAAGAGAAAGGGCAAAGTCAAATTTACATCCTGTGTCGCCTATACAATTTTTTTATTATTATTATAATTTATTTTTTTTAAGTTTATTGTAGACATGGAATTATAAAAAAGTCCACAGTACACATGACAAATACGTTCACTAAAAGACTAAAGAGCAAAATTGCTGCTGAAAGCCTTATTTATCTTGGATTTAGCCTACCCAAAAATCAAACCCTCCAGGCATTCAACAAATAGATCATAGCCAATGGCCATAGATTTATCTATCAGACGTGGCTTCCCATCCTCACCACGATGCCATCAATATCTCGAACGTACCCCACTTTCTGCCCCCACTCCTTCTCCTCCGGCTCACTCACCGCCACCGCCCCATTCTCCACCGCTCTCTGCTCGGCAGCCCACGCATAATCATCCAAAGAAAAAACAAAAAAACAAGTCAAGAAAAAAATAGAGAGATTCAATAAAAAAAAATTTATAGAACGATGAAATTATGCCATTCATTACATCAATTCGTATTCGCACCTTGTATGCAGCGTCGACGTCTGAATAATCAAAGCAGACCTCGACAGGGTTCCTCTCACAGTCTGAATGAGGGATCTGCACCTTCCCCGTCAGGTCGTCTGTCTCGTGTTGCTTCGCTGGCGTAAACGCTATCGTCGTCTGCCCACTCTCGAGCTCGCCCCATCTACGTAGCACATTTAATTATTTATCCATTGATCATTTTCATGATCACAGCAATTTTAACTCAAATAACAGCTGAAGAGTTTTAATGTACCTGTGAGAGTCGTCGAGGCGGCGGACGTGATAGCCGAAGGCCTTCGCATAGAAGGCAATAGATTTGGCGACGTCTTTCACGTACACAACCGTGTATGCATACCCGGGGCTCAGATTTGATGTCATTTCTTCACTTGCTTAATCTTTCTGTTCTTTTTTTCTTCTTATTATCAAAAGATGGATGGAATTCAGGATCTCCACAACTGTAAAAGCTTACAAATAGACCCACGCGCGCACACATTATATATATAGAGAGAGAGAGAGAGATTACTCATATCGTAGAGGTGGAGAGCGGATTCACTCTTGAAGCTTACACGTGCACCTCATGCAGGTTAAAAGCTGCCACGTCCATTATCAGCTATATATTGAAAATAAATTTATTTTAAACCCTACTTTCAATCAATTAGTTCAAGTTTTAAAAGTCTCTAATTTTATGTAAAGTATATAATGTTGTTGACATTATTAAAAATTATATGATAATTTAATTGATAAATATATAATTATAATTTTTAATTATTTATTTATTTAGTGGTAGAGACTTGTTATCAGGAGTGGAGCCAGGATTTTCAATCTCAAGGGGCAAGATTGAAATTCTCATAATAACTAATTATTATAGAAAAAATGAAAAAAATACAAATACAGTACTTTATAATTTTGTAAAATGAAAGGGCAAAAAAATAATACTTGACTCATATCAAAATACAAAAATCAATCTACAATATTCAAATTTATAAAAAAATGATAGAAGCATAACTTATAAAATTTACCAAATTTTCAAAAATATACATATATCATTCAAGAATGTACAAATTAATGTTAAATAAAACATATCTACTAGCCTATTTATTTAATTTAAACATCCTAAATTGTGTTCGTCGTTTCTTGATCATTACATTAAACTCATCAATGATTGAATCAATGTTAAAAGTTTGAGCAATTTCTTTCTTATTGTACATTAGTAATGAACTAGCCAAAAAGTCATATTTCATCTTATTCCTCAATCTTGTCTTGACAAACTTCATAGATGAAAATGCACGCTCTGTTGTTGCGGTGGAAACCGGAAGAGTCAGAATAAGTTTAATCAATCTATCTACAAGATAGAAATTCATTGTCTCCCATGTTTTCGACAATACTTGACACAACTCTGAAAGTGTTGACATATTTTGAAAATGGATATTACGTCGAATATCAAATTCAAAAAGTTTCAACTAATACTTTATATGCAATTTCTCTTAACTAGTGAAATCACTGGGATAAAAATTTCTCAACAAGTTTGCAAATATTATTAATGTTGAATGATTTATATCCGTCCCTTGTATCCAAAGTTGAGTTGAGTCTGAGCAATTTTACTCTATTTTCATCAAATCGATAACTCATCTCTTGTAATATAGAATCTATTGTCCCAGTAAATATATCAATTTGATAATGATGCTCCAAGATAATAGGATTGCCCTTATGAAGTCGATCTCTACCTGATCGACGAGGAGCATTCATGTATGGGACATCTATCTTATGTTTTTTACAAAAACTCTTCACTTTATCAAATAATTGATCCCATCCATTCTCTCTAAATTTTTGAAGAAGTTCCTTTGTGTTAACAACTACATCCATTGCATTCAAATTGTCATGAGACTTGTATTATAAAATTCTACAAAAATCATCTGTCATTTGCAATAATTCAATCATAAAATGCAAGATAAACACAAATTCAAATGATGTCATTATGTCATAAGCTCCATCAGTTGATGCTTTGGTAAATAAACTACTTTTGTCATTGATAATCTCACTTAAAACAAGAAGAATATGATCAAACATATCAAGTAAGCTAAGAAGAGACCTCAAGTGAGAGCTCCATCGTGTATCCCCTAGACATTGTGCAGTCCCAATTTGATTTTTTCCCTTTCCAGTTTCAAGCTCGTTGGTGGAGATCAATTCTGCAATTCGGATAGCATTAGCAATGTGCAGTTGATCATGCCGTTTATAAGACGAATCCACTAAATTCACAGTAATAGCCAAGTGCAAAAAAAAATGCTCGATAGGTATAACACTTTAAGTTGTTGCTACTAATGTTAATTATAGACGATGAGCAAAGTAATGAACATAATATGCATATGGGAACTCATTCAAAAAAAGAGCCTGTAAATCATTCCAATCTTCTCGCATAGTACTAGCACCATCATACTCTTATTCTCAAATATTTTGTATGATAAGATTATTGCAAGAAAGAACACTAGAGATTTCTCTTTTCAAAGTAGAAGTTTTAGTATCATCTACATAAACTACATCAAACAACCTCTCCAGAATAAAACCTTCTTTGTTTACAAACCTTAAAACAAAGGCCATTTGCTCTCTTTTTGACTCATTTCTAGATTCATTCATAATAAGACAGTAATTTGCATCACCAATTTCTTTTTTAATAAATATTTGAATTCTACTCGCATAAAGTGATAAGATCTCCTTTTGAATTTGAGAAGAAGTATAAGAAGCATTTTCCAAAATAATAGATCTTACCTCATCATTATAAGAAGTTGTGTGTTTCATGATTTCTAAAAAATTACCATGATTATGCGAGTCTAAACACTCATTATGGGCTCTAAAGGTTATACCTTGAACTGCACATAATCTTGTAACATCAATTGAAACTTTGAATCGCCAGCGATTCTTTGCAACTAACTCCATTGATTGCTTGTCAATAACCTTCTCAATATGCTGCAATGTGTTTATCAAATCATGGTAATATTTCACAGCTATCTTGTGTAAAGAATTGAGACTATTTCTTTTATGGATCATAAAAGAATAATTTTTACCATCGTTCACTTTTTCCAAGTTTGAAATCCATCAGTGGTAAATGCGCTTGCCTTGTAGTATGTAGATGACTTAACAAAAAGATAACATGGAAGACAATATGCAACATTTTTTTAAGGAGAATATTCCAACCAATCAGAAAATAGTTTCAACCAAGAATGTAAAAATCTCTTGCCATCTACATATTTAGGAGACTTTTCTGGGATGCCTTGATAAGGGCCGGAAATTAGATAATCACATCTAATTTCATATCTTTTATCCATCGGATAATCCCATATAGACTTACGTAATTTAGGATCTCGTTCAATATAAGGACAATTAGAACTTTGATCAATCTTTTGAACCTTTGTTGGAGAAAGCTCTGAGATATAATCTTGATATTTAGAAGCAGCATTATCCAAATTGATTGAAGTCTCAAGATTAGGAGAACTAGCACTATCTTGAGAATTCTGTTTCTTGAAGTAAGAATTAATTTTTTTGTTACTCATAATGTAAACCTATATGAAAAATTATCAATTTTAAATTATGACAAATAATAAAGGGAAATTATTATACTAAATTTTCACAAAATAATGTTCTCCAAACTTTTTTTAAAGAAATACAAAAGTAAATTGCACACATAATGAAAAAAAAAACTTATTTAGGAATCTCTACTCAATCCAAATAGCATCATCCAAACACTCAAATAATATTTAATAAAAGAACAATAAACATAAAATTAATAGAAAAAGAAGAACTCAATCTAAATAACATCAACCAAACACTCAAATAATATTTAACAAAAGAACAATGAACATAAAATTAATAGAAAAAGAAGAAAAGAAGTTACCTTAGTACTTGTAGATGTGAAATGTTGAAAGAGGAAGAAAAAATAGAAGAATTTGAGAAAGGGAATAATGAAAAAGATGGGAGAAAGATGGATGGGAAATAAAAAAAGCTCTAGTGCAGAAGAGAAATTCCTAATAATATAAAAGGGCAAATTAGTCATTTTAGGGGGGATAATTTTTTTTATTTTAATAAATATATATACATAATTTAAATGTATAAAAATTTGAGGGCCGCCCTCCTCCCTCCGCCTCTACTTGCTATAAACTAGTATAAATAGGACTTTTATTACTTGGAGTGTTAAACATCAAGTATATTAGAAAAACAAGAGTGATAAGAAGCAAAGTTTCAAAAAAAAGTTTACATAAAAGTTTGAAGAGCTTGTCAAATAGTAAAGTTATTGAGAGTGAAAAGTTTGAGTATTCTCTTTTATTATAACATTTGAATGATTAATAAAAGTGTAATTTTGAGTTAAAAGTTTCCAACAAAAAGGCATCAGAGCCATAAACAAGAGAGTATTGATACGAACACATCAGAGAAAAAATCAATCCAATCGGATCCCTAACACACTGCTGCAAAAAAAAAATTCATTCTGTCAAATTTGAAGTGTCGTTTTATCAACCCATGGAGTAGACCAATATGCTACTTTGACCACATTATTGACCAACTGTTGACCCTTGACTATGCATTGATCAATCCAAAGTATTAACTTAAGTTCATCCAATGGTTTTTCAGTATTCAAAATCCATCTATGCAATCAAGATTTCCAATTTTACTTTATCAAGAATTCACGAAAAATAGCAGCATGGTGGCATTTCAAGTTCCTCAACTCAAGGGAAACAACTTTGACAATTGGAATGAAGGCACTCATTCGGGCACATGATGTATGAGAAGTCGTGGAGAAAGTCTATGACGAGCTAAAAAATAAGTCAACATTATCCTCAATAAAAAAAAGATAGTTTGAATAACTTAAGAATGGGAGATAAGAAAGGCTCTATTCCATATCTACCAAGCTTTATATGATGATGGCTTTGAGAAAATCTCAAGTGCTACTTCCACCAAGTAATTTTGGGTCCTAGAGTTTGACTCTTTCAGAAAATTTCTCCTAAATTGCTTCTCAAGTAAACATCCTTCATAAAGTTTGTCGGGGTAGTTAATGCAAGGCAAACCCTCACTATTTTTTTCTTGGATAATAACTACAGTCCTCCAAAGTTGAGATGTTCAAATCTTAGATGTCATATCCATGATAAATCTTTATAGTATGTCTTGAGACATTTAGCCACATCTATTTAATGTTGAGTAGGAATATTCTATTTCTTGATATCGGTATCCTAGGAATCAAGTTACTTATAATGTCTCTTATAGAAAGATTGTTGCATGTTAAGTGAATATCATAATCTTTCTCTAAGAGTTGTTCCAAACTCAAAATATTTATTTTTATAGTGGGTACATAATAAATATTTAAAATAAATTTATGTTTCCCATCTTTCAAGCGAATAAAGATTTTACCTCTTCCTTTTACCGTTACCTTGGAATCATCACCAAAAGATCAAGTTCCATGAACATTAATCATTTTCTACATATATGATTGCTAGCACCAATGTTTGAGGTACCATGTGTTTTCTTACCCTTCATTATTGTCATTGTGTGCTAGTAGCATTGTCTCCATCTTCTTTCTTCTCTTCCACAAAATTGGCTTTCTTATTTACTCTAATATTGAGATTTCTACAATCTCTAGCATAATGCCCAAGTTTCTAACAATTATAGCATTGAACTTGAGAGTTGTCATATCTCCAGTTTCAATTACCTCTTTCACGACCCCACGTAGAGCTTTCTTCTTTCTCATAGTTGTTGAAACTCCAACCTCATACACGACCACGGCCTCGTCCATGTCCACGACCTTTTCCACGTTAGCTTCTATTATTGTTGAAGATTTATTCATTATTGGTCGGTTGAACTTTTATCTTAAGGCTTTTCTTCGTGAGCTTGCAGTGAACTCAAGAGTTGTTTTATCATCTTTGTTTCTAGATCTTTAGTTTCCTCGATGATTGTTGTGATACTATCAAACTTTATTCTAGAGATTGAAGAATTTTCTCCAGGATAGTTATATCTTCTAATTTTTCACCATTTCTCTTTAATTAATTGAAAATAGCTAAAACTCTAGAAAAGTAATCAGAACAAACTCACTTTTTTCATATGCAACAAATCAAACTCTAATCTTAAAGTTTAAAGTCGTACATTCTTAACCTTTTTTTATTCATTGTAAAAGACTTGGAGCTTGTCCCCCACTTGAGCTTATATATGTAGATGTTTGTAGTCTTATCAAGTCAAGTTTCTTTGATAAAAGTAATTATTTTCTACTCTTCATTGATTATTTTTCAAAAAGAATATGGGTTTATTACTTGAAGCAGAAATCAGAAGTCTTTGAAGCATTCAAGAAATTTAAAGCTGCAATGGAGAAAGAAAGTAGTCAAAGCCATGAGATTTAACTGAGGAAAAAAAATCACTTTAAAGGAATTCCAAGAGTTTTGTGAAGCAAATAAAAATCGACGACCACTCACTGTTTTTGGATCCCCCAACAAAATGGAGTTGTAGAAAGAAATAATAGGATCATTCTCAACATGACACGAAGTATGTTCAAAAGCAAGAGATTGGCATATGAGTTCTAGGCAGAAGTCGTGGCATATGTGGTGTTTTTATTAAATTGCTCACCAATAAGAAGTGTGTGGGGAAAGATACCACAAGAAGTATGGAATGGAAGAAAACATTTAAAAGGTTTTGGAAGCATACCTCATGTATATGTACCAAATTAAAAAAAGAAGCAAGTTAGGTGATAAAAATGAAAAGTTCATCTTCATCGGTTACGACAACAACTCTAAAGGCTATAAGCTATATGATCCCAATAATGCCAAAAAAAAACCATCAGCTGTGATGTTGTTTTCGATAAAGAAAGCAAATGGGATTGGGAAACACATCACAATGATTACAACTTCGTTCATGAATTTGAAGATGATGAACAAACAAATGTCAAACAATCGAGAGAAGAGCCTACTACACAACCTGTTTCATCGTTGTCAATTGATGATTAAAATTCACCACCATCTTTCTTAGCTGAGATGAATGAAGAGCGTTAAAGAAGTCTTCAAAAACTCTATGAGGTAACTGATAGGCTTGAAAATCCACCTATTTTACCTCTTCGTAGATTGTGAGCCTCTAAACTTCTTAGAAGTTGCATAAAATGCGAAATGGAGAAACACAATGAATGAAGAAATTAGAGTCATTAAGAAAAATGACACTTTTGAACTTGTTCTACTCCTAAAGGTCATAAAGTCATTGGTGTAAAATGGATATACAAAGTGAAAAAGAATGCTAATGGAGAGATCGAACAATACAAGACAAGGTTAGTTGCAAACGGTTATAGTAAAAAAGTTGGCGTTGACTATAATGAGATATTTGCTCCAATCGATTTGAAACCATAAGACTAATCATTTCTTTAGCAACTCAAAATAAGTGGAAGATAGATCAAATGCATGTGAAGTTAGTCTTTCTTATTGGAGTACTCGAGGAAAAAGTCTATATTGAACAACCAATGAGCTATGTGGTAAAAGGACAAGAATACAAAGTTTTAAAGTTAAAGAAGGCTCTCTACGGATTGAAACAAGTACCGAAAATATGGATAACAGAATTGACAAATATTTGCTAGAGAAAAACTTCAATAAATGTCTTTATGAGCATGCACTCTATATAAAGAACAAAAATGATGATGTTTTGATTGTTTACTTGTACGTTAATGATTTAATCTTTACGGGGAGCAACACAAACATGTTTGAAGAATTTAAGAAGGCAATGACAAAAGAGTTTGAAATGATTGATATTGGGTTGATGACACACTACCTAGACATCGAAGTCAAACAAAAGGAAGATTAATTTTTTTTCTCGCAAGAAGGCTATACAAAAAAGATTCTCAAGAAATTCAAGATGAATGATTGCAAACCAATAAGCAAACTGATTGAGTGTGGAGTAAAATTATTCAAGGATGATAAAACAAATAAAGTGAATCCAACATTATTTAAGAGCTTAATTGGATGTTTGAGATATTTAACTTGTACAAGGCCTGATATTCTGTATGCAACTGGACTAGTGAGTCAATATATAAAAACTCCAACAACCATACATTCAAAGCCGCAAAGAGAATTATTCATTACCAAAAAGGTACAATCAATTTTGGTCTATTTTATTCAGTTTCTAATGATTATAAGCTTGTTGGATACAGTGATAGTGATTGGGTTGGAAATACTGATAATTGTAAAAGCACGTCTGACTTTGTCTTTTTTATGGGAGACACCGTATTTACTTGATTGTTGAAGAAGCAACTAATTGTCACCCTTTCAAAATGTAAAATTGAGTATGTGGTAACTACATCATGTGTTAGTTATGCAATTTGACTAAAAAAATTTTTTGGAAGAATTGAGCATATTACAAGTAGAACCAACATAGATTTATGTCGGCAACAAACAAACAATAGCTTAGGCCAAGAATCCAATTTTTCGTAATCGTAGCAAGCATATTGATACTCGAACACTACATTAGGGAATACATCATAAGAAAAGAAATTCAAGCGAAATATGTAAAATTGCAAGACCAAGTTGCTGACATTTTCACCAAACCATGAAGTATGAAAACTTTGTGAGATTGAAAAACTCACTTGACATCGTAAAGTAAGTGGTGTTGAAAATAAATTTGTTGTAAGCCCAAATCTTAATCAAACCCGATTTAGCCCAAGTCTTAGAAATCTCTAGTTTCAGGTAAGGTAGGTAATGTTAGTGAGATTATTAATAATTATGTGATAATTTAGTTAACAAATGTATGGTTGTAATTTTTAGTTGTTTGTTTATTTAGTAGTAGATATTTGTTAGAAACTAGTATAAATAGAACTTTCATTTGGAGTATTAAACATAAAACAAAGAGAGAAAAACAAGACTGATAAGAAACAAATCTTCTAAAGAAAGTTTAGAGAAAGATTTCAAGTAAGAGGTTGTTAAATAGTAAAATTGTATTGACAGTGAAGAGTTTGAGTGTTTTATTTGATTATAATATTTAGTGATCAATAAAAGTATGATTTTTAACAAATTAGGTTCTCTATTCCAAATTATGTTTCATTTTTTATTTTAATATCACAAATTCATATTAGTGTGCATTGAATATGTCATTTTTTATATTTAATATATATTGATAATAATAAAATAAAAAATATAACATCATATTTAATAAAAGATCAAATTTAAATTTTAAGTGATAAATTTACAACACACGCTACTTATTTAGTACATGTTTGGGAGCACTTCTACATCATAAGTCCATTTTCTAAATGGACTTTTTATTAAGTGTTTTTTTGAAAAGTCATTTTATATTATTAACATATGTTTGGTGAAATTCATTTCAAACAAGTGCTTTAGAACTATTTTATCGGACACCAGCAGTATCTCCAACTCCATTTTTAGTTTGATTTGGTTTAGCTGATTTGTTTGGTTCTTCAACTTGTACCTCTGAATCTATTTGTATTATATTTTCTTTTGATTGACTTGATTGGGTTTGGCATGGTCCAGTAGAGTCATTTGGTAGAGATCCTTCTGAAGGTGCCCAAGCATTTTTTCCAGTTGCATATCCTTCTTTAAACAAAGAGGTCAATTCGTCAAAATTTTCAAGCCCTTTGTATCGATATTTAATCGCATCCGGATTGGCCTAGAAAATTATAAAATAAGTCATTAAAGTTTTCACTATAACATATGTGTATGTTTATAAGTTTCAAAAGTTAATGAAAAACAACAATTTACCTTCAAGTACTCATCCCACCATTCATCAGATGCAGAAACCGTGTTTTTGATATTATCCCAACCAAGTCCAGTATCTGAAGTTATCAGTTTATACCACACTTTCCAATCTTGTTTGGTATTGTCCCAATGATTTTTCAATTGCTTCTTATCATAGTTCAAACCACTCTTCTGGACAAAGTCAACACAAATTTTGTTCCACCCATCTCTACTGAAAAAAGTCCCTAGTTTACTGTAACACCCTCATTACTACACAACTAGATATATATTATAATTTAACATGATAGAACCTGTGTGCATGCATGGAATATTTTTTTTTGTAACACTTTAAGAAAAGATATATCACTTTTTGCATGCACAACCCTGTTTAAAATTCTTTCTAACACATATCATGTATATAGCAGGATCAATATTTATATAAAAACACAACACCCACAATAACCCAATATTTACATACTTATTTACAGTAAAGTTGTAAAAGCGAAATATAGTACCAGTCTAAAATATAATACAACAGACTCAAAATATAACAAGCCAACAAAATAGCCCAACAGGTCATCATCCATGTACACACTCTCTCAGACACCTGCAGGAGCTCCAACCGCCGCCCAACCAATAAAAGATGCTTCAGATATCGTCGTACTCACCTACAATGCATAAACTATATGAGCTAACGCTCAGCAAGTAAAGATTATGCATGTTAAGAATAATCCACAATATCGAGTCATGCATCTCAACATGCTATGCCCATAATGCAATTTTATGCATCAAAATATTTCTCTCAAAATCATTTCTTTCTTGGCCCCTGACCAACGCTATTATCCCATGCACCGGAAAAGAGCTCTGTATACCGCCATAATCCAATGGCTAATAATCATATAAGCATGCAAATCCATGCATACTCATACGCATGCAAATCCATGCACGCGAGCCTGCAAATCCATGCATAAACCATGCAAATCCATGCATGCTTCGGTGCACTAGTAGTGGTCAGCAAAATATTTTCCTTTCTCACAATCATGCCGTGCAATGCAAGATTTATCACAATGCGCGTATATGATGCATGCACGTGCCAATGACAATGCCCATGTATGTATGCTCAATTGAGAGTCCTCTACTATGCACATATGATTTATGATATTACATATAATTCACACATCTACTATGTCTATGCATTGTAGTTGCAAATGAATCTTTACTTACCTTTCACTTGGTTGGTGGCTTAGTCTAAATTTGTTTAGTATTTCTCTCCAACCTTAGATGTAAAATAGCCTGTAATATTACCCAACATCAAGCACCATTCCCAATTTGGCAAGTTGAAAGCACAAAATCTCATACTAGATCTTAAACACCAAGCTATAAGCTAACAATCAAGCTTTCACAAACTAGAACCCAATATAGCCCCTCAAATACCTCAATTTCTCATCTTAAATGCATGCAAACATCATGTAATTGAAGTATTATAACTCTAATAGCATGTACCTAATTGTTAACACTCAATAACAACATATCAAGGTTGAAACATGCTAAGTGATCAAATGTGGCAGATTCACATTTTCATATTTTCTTGCTGTCAAGTTTAGTTGCATGATAATTTTAACATCCCTAAGCATATCCAATCACTCCCAAATTTTTACCACACTTATATAACATGTATATAAATGTAACCATATCATATAATTGCTAAAAATCACGGATATAGCTTCCCAAGTTCAGCTCTCTTCACGACATACTGAAACAGATTGTTTCCTATCGTGACAGTTTTGCACACTTCATGACATTAATGGTTTTGGCACCCTTAAGTATATTCAATCACTCCAACATTTTCACCATACTTAGATAACATATATAAGGAGACAACCAGGTCATATTATTACCAAAAATAATGGATTTAACTCCCTTAATTCAGTTTCCTTCACAGCACACCAAAACAGATTTTGCTATTTTGGCAGTTTGAGTGTTTCTCCAATATCATTCTCTATTTCAATTTCCAACTGATAAAACTTCATTCCAATACTCTTAACTCATATATGGTCATGTAAATGGTAATAATTATAGGTTTTATTCAACATACCATATACTTTTGAAGCCTAAAACACAAGAAAACAGTAAGTTGACAGTTTCTGCCACAAGTATTTCCTATTAAGTGTTTGTGATCAAAAACCCTTTCTTTGTGCACCAAAGTCTAACTAAAAACTTCCTAACACTTTTATAAGAGATATTGAAAGCTTAATAAACCATAAAACCATTCATAATAATCTGAAAACCAAAGGCAAAACCGTAGATAAGTGTTACCTATGCAGATTTTGAGGCTAACTTGATGGTAATCACTTCTTCTTTGCTTTTCTTGCTTTTATTTCAACTTGGAATCAATTTGGATCACTTGGAGACCTTAAGGTGTGTGTTTGGAAGATGAAAAAGGCTAAAATGAGGGTCTAGTCGTTGCTTAAGGGTAAAGGTTTGAGGTGTTAGCTTGAGATGTTAGCTTAAGCTTAATAAGAAAGCATGAGGTGGCAAGTAAATGGCAAATCTGATTTTCTCCCTTATCTTGCAGCCCTAATCTTGTGTGTCTCATTTATTTTTATTTGGTTGCAACCTATCTTAATCATCATTCATTCCCATAGGTAATTCCTATGTCCGTTTATTCGATCTCCAAACCGATTCGCATCCGATTCTTAAAGAATTATCTAGTTTGCATTTCTAAAATCATATGCACATAAGGGCCTTGTAATATGACACTTAAATCATATTATATCATATCCAATATCCCAAGTATGCTAATTTATAAATATATACTTTTGAAATAACTTGATCAAATCAAATTAAACCATATAAGGTTACTAGTAACACTTTTAGCACTACCAAAATTATAACCTATATATCCCATCTGTATCTAATATTGATCCACCTCATTTTCTTCTTATTTTAATATAAAATCAACTACTTAGATTAAGAAATTCAATAACTAATATCGTGCAAGAGCTTCAGAATTAAGTTTAATATTCAAGAATGTCGTATAAAATAAAATAAATTATGCAATGTCAATAGAAATGCAAATAGCATATAAAATTAACATGTAATGCATGAATCATATTTGGCCATGTGAGTAGTAAGAGGCTCGGGTATCACATTTACTCCCTTTTGACATTTGCTCACAACACAATTCAACAAACAACTTGTGTGCATCACTATTCCAAACTGCCTTTGGCTTTGCGTTTTTCTTAAATTGTTGTATATTTGAGTTAAATTCCATATCTTCATTAACAAATATGAAAAAATTAATCAAAAAAAAAAATAAAAAATATAAGAATTCTATTCAAATAAGGAGAATAATGACATATAATATAGTACTATCCTATACTATGTTTAATCAATAATTTTCAATCAAAGACACTTTGATATACTTAGAGAGCAGAACACAAACAAATTCTAATATTGAAGAAATACACCCGATAAAAAATATTCGCAAAAAATTCCATCAAGAGAAAAAAGAAGCTTCCATTTATGTTTTTTTTTCAGAATGAGAGACCCACCAAGTATAGATGTATACAAACTCTAAAATTCATGGAATAAAAGAAAATAATTTACAAAATTTTAGTAAAAGTAGCAAAGAAAACAAGAATCCAATTGAATACAAAGTTTCAATATTAAACTGTAACCTTATAATATATATATATATATATATATATATATATATATAAAAGAGAAAACTCACCAATAATTTAAATGAGGGAGAAACAATCTAAGTCCACAGAATTTATCTGAAAAATATAGAGAATACTATCAAGGATCAGTATATGTAGAAAGTTATAGGAGTATGAATTTTGTATAATTTGTTCAAATTTTTTATCGGATAAAAATTATAAAATATATGTATGAAGAATCCAAATAAAAAATACATCATCTACATCTCAATTAAAAAAATAAATTACAAAAAGAAAAAATAATAGATACCTTGAAATCTCTCAGAACTTTTGTTAAAAGTTTTGGAAGAATGAACGTGTTTTGAAGAGTAGTATAGAGTAGTGTAGTGATGTTAATATTGATAATTTAAATAGAAAGAGAAGGGATAGAATTGGAAAATATCAACTTTTTAATAACTTCCAGATAAAAGTGCGGGAAATAAGTTTTAAGAAGCCGTCTGTTCTCACTTTTTTATAATAGACTTTTAGAGATATAACTTATCCAAAAAATCCATCCAATATAAATTATCAAATATAAAAAAAAAATTAAATAAATTTTTATATTTAAAAGTAAATTTGAAAAGTGATTCTAATAGTACTTACGTCAACGCCGTTTATGGATCCCTGTTCCTTTGCTTTTTTTATTTTCCCGCTTTCGGACTCTCTCAGATCTAAAAGTTTGAGCTACAGACTGGTAAAGCAGAATGCAGCTAAAAATTGGGTCCACTCTCTCTTGATTTTGGCAATTATAGCATCAGACGTAAAAAATATCTTAAAATTGGATTGTATTTTCGAGAGTGCAGAGCGGTTGCGCGAGTCAGACTGTATTTTCATGAATCTTTGGGATGATATTCGCTTGCAGTTTGTGCGGGAATTCTCTGCCTTCTGTCTCTGCAAATGGAAGAAATTTCTGTGGAAAAAGCACTGTAGATCTGTAAGTTCATGTTTATATCTCTCTCAGTTTAGTGTTTCGTAAGCTCTAATCTACTGCAATCATCTTTTTCTTTGAGCTTGATTTCGCAATTGATTCTCTTTGGTAAAACAATTTATCTAATTCTACAGTTTCACATTTTTTTCATGTGTTCCACAGATGCCTCATGTTAGAAGACGATTTGAAGATTGAGTTTCTTTCAAGCACGCGCCTCCTCTACTTCGAATTTCAGGCATGTATGGCACATTTATCTATGTTTCAGATTACATTATTGTAAAAATACCTGGAAATACAACAAAAATGACTGAGTATTATGTGGAAAAAATGAAAACAGTTGAGTGTTTGCTTCTTTTATGTGGTTTATCAATATACGTTCATCATTTATGACTCCATGTCTTTCCGGAGGATTTTTAGCAGTGTTAACAAGTTGAAAATGCTTCATTTTATTTTCCTTTATATTTTAGCAACTTGTAAATTTTCAGTTTTGATTCTGAAATATTAGGGGTATTATATTTTATTTCTGAAACTATTGCTTCAATTCCACATGGATGTAACCTGCATTGGCTATTATCTGTTGTTTCCGTTTCCTGTAGGGATGGAAATAGGTAATTTTCATGACTCTTTATATTGATATTACTTGGATAGTGAAAAGTATTATACAGATGCTAGAAATACTGAAATGTGACTGCTAAAAGTATAATACAGTTGCAAGAATTAAAGAACTATAAATGAATAAAATTTCGATAAACTCAGATTATTAGGACATATATGAAATTGTCTTCTTTTTCTTTTTTAATGGTTTCTGATACAGGTGCTGGAAGAACTTTGGAGGAGTTTCAGGAATTGAAATACCAAAATGATCCCATTTTGGCTGGGAATCGGGTAAGTAAAGCTATTGTTCCATTGCACATTCGTAATTTTCAACAAAAAAAATTCCAGTTCATAATGAGAAACCCTTGTTAATTGGAGATGGCATCATACACCTATTAAGTGGGTAGGAAGGTGGTACATTGCTTAGTCCACAAAGCAAAAGTTCTATCAGTTCTGTAGTGCAAATTTGGAAGCTTTTGGTGGTCAAAATGTGATACAGATCAGTTATTATATTCTCCTACATTTCATATTCTAAAGCATTTACCTTTTGTCATCCTTTTTATTCTGTATCTCAAATAATCCGCTGAATACCTTCTTTTGCATTGTTAATTTTGCTTTAATTAGCGGTTAATTAATGCTTATTTTCTGTTCAATTATCTTTAATTTCATGATTAGCTGTATACCATGAATTTTATGGCAAATTCAAGTTTTTTCGTATATCTTAAAATGTTTGATGATTGGATCTTATCTAAGCACAGTTGTATTCATAAATAATGTACTTTTATAATTTCTATATTTTCAATATTTAATCCATTGCATTTTAAATTTCTATCTTGATATTTCTTGAATATACGACATTTTCTCTGTCGTTTTTATTGTGGCTTCTTGACTCCATAACCCCTTTGTTACTTGGATTGTTTAAAAGAAAAACAATGGGAAGGACAGTGCTGATTTGATGCTGAGTTTGTGAATGATATCTGTAAAGACTATGAAGCTTTTTATGCCTTTAACGGTCTTAATTCGTTGCCAAAGAATCATCCTTGCTTCTTCTAATGGATAGAGGATTCTTCACAATTCCTGCTTTGATTTCTTGATAATATTCTGCAATTATGTTCTACTGATTGGCTGGTAGCTGGCATCATTGATTGCAGAGGGAGTTCTTTGCATTGCTACCACACGTAAGTTGCCTTCCAAAAAAGTTTTTCTTTCTGAAAATTGATGTGTATTATATACTAAAATGCTATAAGCTTAAGAATTACAGAACCGGAATGAACCTTTCAGTGAAGGGTAAAAGGGCTAAACTCTTACTTTTTCATAAGGAACTTGTCAATTGCCTATGCAGCATGCATATGTCACTCAAATACAATGTATGACAAACACTAGTTGAATGTCGAACTCTAGTTTCGTATTATACAAATACAATATTCAAAGCTTGGACCTTCTAAAGTTATTTGAGAATATTTCATATCCCCATCCATGGTTCTCCATAAAATAGATGCATTACATGAAAATGAAGTTAATTTCTAATATCTTAGTGCTATGTTTAATATGACCAGATCTCATTATGATGCTTAAAGTTTAATAAATGTATGTAGATTCTAATGTTTCAAACTTTTTACATTGACTACAATGATGGAGTTGGACCGACCATGAATTTGATTGCATGTGTCAGCATTCTTAGAAATATTGGTGTTTGATGGATAACATAAGTTTGCACTTTTCTCTAAAGTTCTCATTATGTAGAGTCCCCTAAATAGACCATTTAGTAAATCGGGGATGACTTAAATTATTGCATGCTTTAATTATAGCTTTAGAACTCTGTAACAGTTTTTATCTTTTCTAGATTGCAACCTCTTTTTCAACGTCTCTTTTAACAGCTTGATGGGAATATTACCATAAAATGCATAACCATCATGAGTATGTGTTGATCTCTAGAACTTCGTGCTGATTAGTTTAGTTTTCCTGGAATCCCATTTCACTCATGAGATCTTCTAACCAATGTATGGACCAATACGGAGGATAGTTAAATTAAATCAATGGAGGTCATATAGTTTGCATATTACTAGTTGTCTCAAGTTTTTGCTAAAGTTTTTGACAAGTGGAAAGGATGAACAGAAATTATCATACCTAGAATTTTGTTGAAAATAAATTTGTTTTAAATCGAAATCTTAATCAAGCCTAAGTCTTAGAAGTCTCCAAGTTTACTGTAAGGTAGGTAATGTTGGTAAGATTATTAAAAATTATATGATAATTTAGTTGTAATTTTTAGTTTGTTTATTTAGTAGTAGAGATTTGCTAGAAATTAGTATAAATAGTGCTTTTATTTGGAGTGTTAAGCATCAAGTAAAGAGATAAAAACAAGAGTGATAAAAGTAAAGCTTCTAAAGAAAATTTAGAGAAAGATTTGTAGAGCTTGTCAAATAGGTATGAAATTGTATTGAGAGTGAAGAGTTTGAGTGTTCACTCTTATTATAATATTTGAGTGATTAATCAAATTGTGATTTTGAGCGATAAATTTTCAACAAAGTGGCATTAGAACCACAAACAAGAGTTTATTAATACAAACACATCGAAGCAAAAATCAATCCATTCGGATCCCTAACGAATTGTTACAAAAATTTTCAGTCCGTCAAAATTGAAGTGCCATTTTATCAACTCACGGAGTTGACCAATCTTTGACCACATTGTTGACAGTTGACCATTGACCGGCTGTTGACCAAGAGTTGACCCGATGTTGACTAAGCCAAAAAAAATGACTTAAGTTCATCCAATAGTTTTTCAACATTTTGGAGCTATCCGTCCAGTCAAAATTTTCAATTTCACACTCTGTTGAAAGTTAATGACAAATACCAGTATAGCGGTATTCAAAGTTCTACAACTCAAGGGAAGCGACTTTGACAATTGGAGTATCAAAATGCAGGCACTCCTTGGAGCACATGATGTATGGGAAGTCATGGAGAAAGACTATGACTAGCCCAAAGACGAGTCATCACTATTCTCCACACAAAAGGATAGTTTGAAGGACTTAAGAAAGAGAGACAAGAAGACTTTCTTCCTCATCTACCAAGCTTTAAATGATGATGGCTTTGAGAAAACTCAAGTGCTACCTCCGCCAAGCAAGCGTGGGACAGGCACTAAGTCTCTAATAAGGGAGAAGAAAAGGTTAAGAATGTAAAACTTTAAACCACACATGTAATAATTTCTGTCCAGAGCTCCTTTGGCATTCTCTTGATTTTGAGTATGTTTTGTGTTATGTTGATAATGGTTTTGTTATTCATTTTTGCAACTCCATTTTGTTGGGAGGGATCTTGGAATAGTGAGTGGTCGCCAAATTCTATTTGCTTCACAGAACACTTGGAATTCTTTTGAAGTGAATTCTCCTCCTCAGTTAGATCTCATGGTAGACTACTTTCTTTCTCCACTACAGTTTTAAACTTCTTGAATGCTTTAAAAACTTCTGATTTTGGCTTCAAGAAATAAACCCACGTTTTTATTGAAAAATCATCAATGCAGAATAGAAAATAATTACTTTTACCAAATGAATTTGACATGATAAGACTCCAAATATCTGCATGTGTGAGCTCAAGTGGCTTTTGGGTTCTAGAGCTTGACTCTTTCAAAAAACTTTGCATGAATTGCTTCCCAAGTTGACATCCATCACAAAATTGGTCGGGGTGGTTGATGTAAGGTAAACCTCTCATTTTTTCTTCTTGGATATTACTCTAGTCCTTGAAAGTTGAGATGTCCAAATTTCAGATGTCATATCCACAATGAATCTTTATAGCATGCCTTGAGACATTTAGCCACATCTGTTGAATATTAAGTAGGAACATTTTATTTTTTGACATTGGTACCATAACAATCAAATTACTCATATTGTCTCTTATAGAAAGGTTGTTGTCTTTTAAGTGAATGTCATAACATTTCTCTAAGAGTTGTCCCATACTCAAAATATTTATTTTCATGGTGGGTACATAATAAACTGATGTCTCCCATTTTTTAAGTGAATAAGAATTTTTCCTTTTACCGCTATCTTGGAATCATCACCGAAAGACATTCCCGCTCATTGATTCATCAAGTTCCAAGAACATTGATCGTTTCCCACACATATGATTGCTAGCACCAGTGTCGAGGTACCATATGTTTTCTTGCCTTTCATTATTGTCAATGCATGCTAGTAGCAAAACATTGGCTCCATCTTTTTTCTTCTCTTCCACAAAATTGGTTTTCATTTTCTCTAATGTTGGGATTTCTGCAATCTCTAGCATAATGCCCAACTTCTGACAATTATAACATCGAACTTACCTCGAGTTTGAATTACTTCTTCCACGACCTCTTCTGACAATTATAACATTGTAGAACTTTCTCTTTTCTCATAGTTGTTGTTGTTGGAACCCAACCTCGTCATTGTCCACGACCTCTTTCACATTGGCGTTGAAGCTTTCTTCATTATTGGTTGGTTGGATTTCTGTCTTAAGAAGTTGATTAATGACACCATTCTTTTATTTATGAGCTTGCAGCAAACCGAAAAGTTACTCAATTATATCATTGTTTCTATATCTTTAGTTTCCTCGATGATAGTTGTGATACTATCAAACTTCATATCTAGAGATCAAAGAATTTTCTCCATGATAGCTACATCTTCTAGCTTTTCACCATTTCTCTTTAGTTGATTGGAAATGGCTAAACCTCTAGAAAAATAATAAAATACAAGCTCATTTTCTTTCATACGCAACGAATCAGACTCGCCTCTTAAAGTTTGAAGTCGTACATTCTTAACCTTTTCGTCTCCCTTGTAAGAGACTTGGAGCCAGTCTCACGCTTGTTTGACGAAGGTAGCACTTGAGATTTTCTCAAAGCCATCATCATCTAAAGTTTGGTAGATGAGGAAAAGAGGCTTCTTGTCTCTCTTTCTTAAGTCCTTCAAATTATCCTTTTGTATGGAGGATAGTGTTGACTCGTCATAGCCTTTCTTCACGACTTCCCACACATCATATGCTCCAAGGAGTGCCTTCATTTTGATACTCCAATTGTCAAAGTTACTTCCCTTGAGTTATGTAACTTTGAATGCAGTCATTATTTGCCTTTGACTCTTAATAGAATGTAAAATTGAAAATTCTAACTACACAGATGGATCCGGAATGCTGAAAAACCTTTAGATGAACTTAGGCAATATTTGGTCAGTGGTTGATAAATCGACACTGGACTGAAAAAAATTTCGCTGCAGTTCGTTCCGACTAGCTCCGATGTGTTTGTATCAATGAACTTTTATTTGTGGCTCTGATGCCACTTTATTGAAAATTTATCACTCAAAATCATACATTTATTAATCACTCAAATATTAAAATAAGGGAGAACACTAAAAGTCTTCACTCTCAATATAATTTCACTATTCGACAATCTCTTCAAACCTTTCTCTTAACTTTCTTTAGAAACTTTGCTTCTTATCACTCTTGTTTTTCTCTTTTTGATTAATGCTTAACACTCCAAATGAAAGCTCAATTTATATTAGTTTCTAGCAAATCTCTACCACTAAATAAATAAACAACTAAAAATTACAATCATATATTTGTTAACTAAATTATTACATAATTCTTAATAATCTCACCAACATTACCTAATATTGGAGACTTTGGCTAACTTGGACTTGATTAAGATTTGTGTTTAAAACAAAATTATTTCAACATACATATCTAATAAGATCGTATCGTTAACTATTGTTAATAATAATTTAGCATGTATGTGTCTAATTATAATATTACATATACGTTACTCACTCCGTTTCATTTTTATTGCTTCTAATTTTTTTTGGTGATGCCCTAAAATGAAATTCAGTTTCTATAAATGATATGTTCTCTCTATTCATGTGCAGCTAAGCTAACTAGTATCTTTGGGCTTCCCAATCCATGAAGAATTAAAGAAAAAAGAGAACAAAGTGCATGCAAAAATGTCTGGTGACACATGACCAAGTAATATCAAAAGCAAGAGAAAGTGTTCATTTGGCGAACCCTATCTTCAAAATGCAATCGAGTTAAATTTCTTTCTCTTGTATTTATTTGTGTATTTCATTACAAGTTTGTCACTATATATAGGTATAAAAGATGAATAAATACACTATATAATAATATGATAAATTTAGAAAATAAGTTGTACATCCATCTTTGATTTGACATTTACCTACTATTGATTAGATATTTTCTTATTTGATTAGACATAAATTCATAATACTCTCACTTGGATGTCCATACATAGAATATGCCTCGTTAAAATCTTACTAATAAAAAACCCTGTGGGAAAAAATCTTATTGAAGGAAAAAAAGTACATTCTTGTGTAATATACCTTATAAACTGCCTCATTTAAAACCAAGTGGGATAAAACCATGGTCAAGGAAAAGAGTACAGTGCGCATATACTTCCCTTATTTATATAATGTCCTTATATCAACGCATTCCAATATCATATCTCAACTTTTTAAATGATGTAGTAGGTAATATCTTTGTGAATAGATCTGTTAAATTATCATTTGAACGGATCTATTGAACATTAATTTGGAGTTTATGTGTGAAGAAGAATTTTGATGATATATGTTTGGTTCTATCTCTTTTAAAGTATTCTCCTTTAAGTTGAGCTATGCATGCAGTATTATCTTCGTACAGTGTTTTATCCCATTGGGTTTTCCTGATAAGATTTTTAATGAGATAGTTTATAACGCGTATTTACATAAAAATGATGTACTCTTTTTGCTTTATTGAGATTTTTTTCCCATAGGTTTTTTCTTAGTAAGATTTTAACGAGATATATTATGTGTATGGACATCCAAGGGGAAGTATTATGAATATATGTCTAATCAAGTAGGAAAATATTTAATTAATAGTAGGTAAATGTTCAATCAAAGATGAATGTCCAACTCATTTTTTTAATTTATTATATTATTACATAATATATTTATTCATCTTGTATGCCTATAAATAAAGACAAATTTGTAATGAAATACATAAGTGAATACAAGAGAAAAAAAATATTCTCTCTATACTTCATTTCTTACTTTTTATATTCTTCACTTTATAATATAATTTTTTTTTATTTTACAACACTACTGGAATTGAATAAAATATCGCTCCATGTGTTTATTGGCCATGCATATTTATGTTGGTCAACTTTTGTTTTGCTAACTTTTTTTTGCCCTTTATATTTTATTCAAATCTAGTGGTTAAATATTATTGTCTAGTTGCTTTTGAAGTTAGCGCCATATTTACGCTCTCTCTTCTTTTTGGCATTTGATATCAGCACACCATATGTCACCTACAATTATTGTATGTCCTTTGTTTCTTTCTTATTTTTTCATTCTTTACTGTTAGGGCCTAATTTTACAAGTTGGTTTGTTGCAAATATGTGGAGGGAGTGTATATAAGATGTTCATTCATGGAAATAAATTTGCATAAAATGGATTATCATTTGGGATGTACCAAGAAAGAACTCAGAACAACAAATTTAGGATGGATGAGTATTAGACATTATTCATACATACATATTTGTTGAAAATATGTTGTATTATTTAGATTTATATACTATATAGGTTAATACTGAACTTTGTATGTTATAACACTATATAGTTTTTTTCAACGTATTAGGGGTATATATCCAATTTATACAAATGTAGTATACTATAGATATATAGTGTTCTAAACATATAGTATATTCATTTTTGTATAATATAGTATTAAATATAGATAATATATTGCATATAATATTTATTTATATATACTAGTTGAGTAATATATGGATAGAATATTTTTCAGTTATTATTTCATATGGTATGAACATAACAAATGTATGTAATACTATAGTTATATATATAAATGTGATACATTAAGTCATAAAATGATCATATGCTTTAAGAATTACATTATAATATTAGATTATGGATATAATATTATAATATGTATAAAAACATGTTTGTGTATATTATGTCATAAATGGTAGTGTGGTACGGATAGAAAATGCTTTTTTAATAATGTTTCCTTAAGTGAGATTGAGCTTTCCCTCCATGAGAAGTTGGAATGTATAAGTGGGACTTGTACCAAAAGGACCATCAGGTTCTTAATTCTTGGCAACAATAAGAAAATATTTTCAGCATGCAAATGTTACCTGTAGGTTTGTTTTAATTTCTGCATCTAGTTTCTATACTTCTGAGACTTTTAACATTCATTTGTATACTTCTGAGACTTTTCACCCTGTTCAATTTCACAATCATATGTTGATGCATTGAAAGAAAAAAATATGGGTTGAATATAAAGAGTGTTGTTGATCAAGATGGTCTCACATTTTTAGAATGGGAGAAGTGGCTGCCATGTGCCCACATTAACATGGGGCTCCACGGATAATATAAGATTATGTCCTCAATCGGTGAAGTCGTGACCTACTTGGTGATGCATATGAATTATTTGCTTGAATTTCTTTCCTAACTTGCTGCCAGGTCAATGACTGCCTTGCAAACAAACCAATCGATGTAATTGATACAAGATAAGCTGTCAAAGTTTTATTGAATGAATTGAGGAAAGGAATGCAGGAATCTTACAGAAAAGCTGTGAAGCTGACATTGAATAAATTGAAGGAAAGGAACGAAGGAGCCTTACTCAGTGAACATTCACCCAAGGTAGAATAATTGTAGTCTAGCTGCCCATTTATTCGTCCACAATGGAAATTATGACTCTTTCTACTAATATAATTACAACTTCTTTCATGTCCACCCTCTACATTGCTTAAAACTTTATAAACTGAATGCCTAAAGGAAGTCAGAATGGTTGAACAGAAGTTAAACTTACTGTTTATTTAAATTATACTTTTATCTCAGTTGTCATGTTTGATGCATTTGATGAAATTCTTCCTGCACTCACCATTGCCATGAGATTAATCTAGAGAATAAACTAGACTATTGAGTAAATTTAACTCTTTCAGGATCCACAAAGGAACTAAAAGATTGTAATGATTGGTAGCAACTAGCAAACGGTGTAATAGGATCACTTCTTTTTTGGTTATGTTTTGGCAAAGCTCTATTATACAAATTGAATGTCCCATCCTTTTTCAGCCATTAGTTACGTTCAGGAGTGATGGTTTCTTAAGTCTGAATGCCACCAATTTTCCCCCCTAGTTTTTTAGGATGAATTATGTTCTTTTCACAGATTTGCAATTATGCACCTAATTTTTTACCAAAACAATATTTGGTCTGATCTTGTCTACACGATATAATTTTCAAGGAGAATGCTTTTCTCTTCTTCAAGGAACATCATTGAGAACTGCATCAAGGACAGGATAATTTCTGTCGTAGCTATAAATGACATGAATTCTCTGGGAGCCAGAGGAGCACCAAGACTTTTTTGTGGATGATGCTCACCAGGAATTGTGAGAATATGATTGCTTTGTAAACATATTCAGTGGAACACGCAAATTGTATGTTGTTTGAAAGGTGGTGTGGGAATGTGAAAATGAAGTTTGTAAAGCTAGTGTCTCACATTTTGCTGTTGATTAGAGCCTTTTAATGGCAGATTAATCCATTATTCATTGCACTAGTGATTGATTGCACCATCCTTCACCACAGATTTCATTTTAGACCATAGAAGGTGCTACCAAGATTCACTGATTATGATCTCTGGTGCTAATTTTCACATACTAAGCCATATTATATTTTGGTCAGAAATTGAATAGTATCACTGTTTCACCGTGGTGCCAGTCCTTGTTAAGTTTTTCGACCTCTTAGAACTTGTTAATAATTGCAAAACCTTCTTATTTAATTTTCCAGGAACATTAAGCTCTGAAATGTTGCATTTTGGAGATATTTGATTTAATGTATATATCCTAAGCAGTGACAACATCCTAATTCGGCTTCAACGGTTCGAGAGTTGTTCACATGGTTGAGGTTGTCTGGCCATTATTATGTGTACTGAATGGAAATGTGATGGGAGTGACAAAGATTTAGATAGTTTGCATTCCAAGATTTAGAGATTTATAACTTAGTTAGTTTATTATATTATAATCGTATTACTTATTGTAAATATTTATTTTTTCTTCAATTTAGAGTCCTTTTTTTTTTAGTGCGAGTTTCTTTTTTTATCATCTTGTTGTGTATGTTAAGGCTCAACTGTCATTGATACAAATTTGATTGAAGAAATTGATAGAATTATTGATATTTTCTCTAACTGTTAAGGTATTTTTTTCCCCCTGCAGAATCAGGAGATATTTAAAGAGAGAGAAATCATGCAGGTAATCCTTAGCTTGAATGAAAGTTGATGGCTTTGTTACTATTCCTCCATTGGTACGTATCTTATGTTCCTCTATTCGAAGAACGCTTTGAGTCATCTTGATAAATTTTCGTTGAATTGGGAGTCGTCTCCAGGGTAGATATTAGGGATGTGGCTTTTCAAAGGTCTAAGTAGCCGTTTTTTTTTCAATTTTTTGGATATACCCAAAAAAAAGGACATTGCTGAGAATTTAAAAGGTTCATAGACTTGTGTTCTTATTAAAGTTGTGAATTTGAAATTAAGAATTTTAAGTTAATAACAAAATCTAATCTAATTAATAGACTGCTTAAACAAGATAGTTTGGGAATTTAAAGTTCAAATTTAATCAATTACCATTGATATAGTCCTTCGTTAATCTAAAACATATGTCGTGTTATTAATTGTCTCAACTCTCAAGTATAGCAACTAAAAAAGCTAAAAGAAATTTAAAAATTATGGATTAACAAATAATTACTTCTTTTGCCAACGTTTGTATAAAAACTCAAATTGCAGATGCAAATTGACGCATATATCCTGATAGGACTCTTAATGCTAAGTGCTACATATCATTGATTAAGGACCCTTTTTCCCGACGGTACCCTGCTCTGGTTTGGATCCCTGTCCTTCTTCTCCTTCACTTCAAGAACTCCTTTCACTCTGATCATATTCTTCATGCAACCAAAAATTCATCAAAATATCAATTTAAAAAAATAAAAATAAATGTAACACTAATTATTCACAAAAGAAAATGGAAATATATATATTAGTAAAACATATACCAGGGGCAGTTCCATGAACAATTTTATCCTCATCGTCCTTGGAAAGGGACTTGTTCCCTCCATATTCTGCTCCATACCCTTCTTCATCGGACCTCCTCGCATACCCTCCCCCAGATGAAGACTTCCTCTCCCTAGTCATCACCAAAACCAAAAGACATTTCTTTATCTCTCTTTTTTCTTTTTTTTTGGGGGGTGTTGGGGGGAGGGAGGGAGAGGGAGAAGCAAAGGTAAATTAGAATACCAACCCGGATTTGGATTTGTGCTCTTCTTTTTGGTCCATTTTCGCAGAGGTGTTGTGTTGATTAAACCTGGATACAGCTTGTGCAAATCTGATACCGGAAGCTTTTCGGGTAATATAATTTGGCAGAGAGGATGAGAAAAGAGATGGCGGTTGTGCTTTCAGTGCTCTGAGTGAGTTGGGCATTATTTTCACCTTCTTGTGGTGTTGCTCAGATATAGCTGTAGGTAAAATAGTTATATATGGGATCGCCTAAGAGTAATTTAAAGATTTTATACATCGAGAAAGGGAAGAAGAGAGATGAGGCAATTATGAATCAGCAAATTACATTCCCGGATCAACAGGTGTGATCCGGGTCGTGTTGCGAATCCAGGATTCTAGCTTTGATAGCTTCGCATGTGTCCCTTTGGTTGCGGACGTGTTTTGTAGTAAATTCAGTGACCTCAAAATTATATTTTTAGCATCTACATCTCTATGTAGAAAAAAGAAAAAAAAAAAACCTTTTGTAATAAAGTACATTGTGTATGCAGTTATATGGACGTGGAATTCCATATGAAATGGGTAATCTATTTAGTTGAGAAAGTTGGGCGTATAAAAATGATAATTTTATAATAATTCATAATCCATAAAAATGGGTAATCTCTAATTCATAATTCTATTTTAGTGTAATCTTTGCATTAAAATGATATAATTTTTACACTAACTTTAAATTTCATCTATTTCAAATTTTACTATAAAAAGAATATTTAATGTATATTTCTTTTTATTCTATTTATAATAATTATTTTATTTTATCAAATATCTAATTATAATTTTGTTAACATATTAATAAATTTAAATATTCAATTTGTATTTTTACAGTTAGTTAATTAAAATAAATATTTAATTTTTACATTTAGTTAATTAAAATAAATATTTAATTAATATAATAAAATTAAAACTTGATAATACCTTTAATACATTTGGATAATTTTTCAAGATATTGGAAGATTCGGAATTGATCTACTTGATTATTAAAAAAATACTTTAATTTATATTTTATTTTGTATTAGTATAAATATTATTTAAAATTCAAGTAATCTTCATTCATGAAAATATTATGTAATTCTTGCGTTTCTCTACAATTAATATTTTCACAATCGAATTGGTGACTAAATTGGTCTTGTTGTTGGTCAACAGTTCAATCAGTCAGACCGGTTCAACTGTTGATCTAATGAAAATTAACTATTTTTTTAATAATATTATGTAAAATAATAATCTAATAGATTAATTATTATTTACTATATTTTAAAGATAAAAAAAAAGATAAATAATCAACTAAAAATTACTTTTGAAAAAATTCAAAATTCAAATAACTACATATAAATTTTTAAAAAAAAAATATCAAAAAAATACAAGATCGGTTGTTGATCGATTTTTTGATCGGTTCAACCTACATTTCGATTTTTAGTAGCCAATCGAATTAGAGTTATGAAAATATTGTCTGTAGTGTAATTCATTATCTTATTTTAATATTTTATTTTTGTGTGACATTATTAGGAATAAATTTTAAATTATTTTTATAAATGTTTAACATAAATAACAAAAATACAAATAAAATAATTAAATCATATTAAAAAAATCATTACCATATAAGATCTAAAAAGAAGTAATTTTGTTGAAACATATACAATTGAGATAAAATACTAAATTTTAATTTATTTTAAATCATATAATAATAGATTATAAAATTAAAGGAGCTATCTTAACACAACACTATTCAAGGCCCTAAAGTAGCGCCGATATAGCGCTTGCATTAGAGCAGATTTGCTGCTCCAACACTAATTTAGGGCAGAATTGGAGATGCTCTTAAGAACTGAAAATTAACCCGATTCTTGTGCTTATTTACATTCCCTCCCTTTTCCCTCTCTATCTTAATTTTTATGTTCTTTATCTCAAAAATCAAACACGTATACATAAAGTGTTTGTGTTATTGCTCCAAAAATCTCATACACTATTCACATAGTTATAAATTATCAAATTAAGTTTACTAGTAAAATATTATACATTGTGGGCATGTAAGGTATGGATCAACCTTATAAAAGATATACTAAAAATTTTTGGACGAACAATTCGAGGAATTAAAGGATTTCTTGATTTGTGATTATTTTAGCTGATATGTAGAAGCGAATTGATTCGCGAGTTTTACCTATTTCATCAATTGAAAACATGTTAGGTAAAATTTTTGAACTTTACTCACAGATTAATTTAATCGATCAAATCATAATAGCAACAAAAAACATGAATAATTATAATTGTTATAATTATGTAATTTTAGTTTTAAAATTTATCTCGTGCCATGCATCTTGAGGCCTATACGTGCCCAACATACTGCTACTCCATCCATCTTGGATTTGAGAGAAAGTATTAACCAATAAAACTGCATAGCTAATACTAATTATTTATAATAATTTCGACACAATTAATGAAACAAAGAAATTGCATCACCATAAATGCATAATTGAACTAACACAATACCACATGAATAATTTTTAATAATTAAAATGCAATTAATGAAACAAAGAAACTGCATCAGGAAGTTGAAACAAAAGACTCCATTTGCATTCCACAACTACAATTTGTTTACACATATTGTGCAAATTAATTAAACTACATACCAACAACTCTTCATAAGTACAACATACATGCTTGATTAGATCATTAACGTTGAGAAAAAGTTGTTTGTTGTGTCACACGGGGCTTACTATCTCGCACAGGTTTGTATTCAGTCCATTTCATTTGGAATGCATCTAGTTTATTTTCTATCTAGATGAGGATAGTCCACCGAGTACTAATGTGGAATAGCTCAAAATCAAAGATATCCCAATAATCTTCCTCTCATAATGGCTTGAATCTCTCAGCATATGTAAGCCTACTATGTTGTATGTTGTATTATGGTTTCACTAGTGCTGCGGAGTTGAACCTAAAAGAAGTGCATATATGTTGAGCATAAGAGCAAGAAATTTCAAATTGACTCCATTTGTCATATGAGCACTCCCTTGATTTGAATTTCACAACATAGGTATTACTCCTATGACCTACTACCTACTTCAGTTAACTGAAGCAGAATGCTGATTGTGATCAAATTTGGTTACTACATGATGTGTGGAGTGGTTGAACCAATGCTTGTGCATCTTGAATGCATAGCCGACTCACAGCTAATTGTTCAACATCATTTTATAACCTTTCGCCACCCACTTATGGAAATATTATTCACATAAACTTAATTTCCACAATAACTATAATTAAAAGGCAGCAAGCATCTTTCAACACTCTATTTATACACTCGGACATATTGATTATCATAATGCCACAATGCCATCCTCCACTATAAGTGAAAGTCCATTTTTCCTTGTCAATGTCAGCCAAGTATGCACAAGCCTCCGATTTAATGCTTTTGGTCTCTTCAATATCGCGATTAAACTTTCTTATCTAATACTCAGCACCAACTTTCCAATAGAGATCCTTCAACTAGATATTTTTAAAATAGTTGTTGAAGTTTAAGCACACGTGTTACAAGAAAAATCATTGTTAAAGTAAAAACATAGTGTCACAGGAAAATTGATGCATACCACAAGAGAGCGTGAAGTCAGGTACGCATCGAACTACTCCGATAAGGCTAGGATGTTGATCAGAAACAAGACACATACATTCCACCCCTTTTAAAATGTGTTTGCTCAATATCTCAATTAACCATTTCCAAGATAGAAAGGCTTCTTCATCCACAATTGCGAGATTTGCATCCGTTCCTACTGCAATCAATATTTTGTACTTGTACTTTGTGTGTAAATGGGTTCCGACAATATTGGAATCTATCTATACACTGCTTGAAGGCCCAAAAGACACAGTTGATCACCTTTTGTGTTGGTCTCCTTGTATCGTGATGACCCTATTCAACAATGGTGCCTTTATTCTATTTTTGGAGAGCTTTTTTATACTTGGGCAGTTTCCTTATCGAGCTCTCCCAAGTCCCATATATATTTTTCTGTTTATGAAGCTCTTTTAAGTCCAATACACATTCTCTCTCAAGTGTTTCAGGCCATGTCAGGCCTTCGCATAAAAAATTTCATATCCTAATTTGTCCTTCCTAGTTTGTATGATATACTTTTATCTTGTATGTTGGATCACACCAAGCTATCCCACCAACAAATAACAACCAATTTTTTGTCCAAATTATGGCGCTCAACATACATTTCATTCATAAGATATATATAGCCCCCCCTCTATTTGGTGATTTTGAACAATCCCGTATTTGCTTTCAATGATGCTAGAAACTCCAATATGTACATGGTTTTATATGTTATGTTTGCATACCACTTTTCCATAGCTTTTGCATACTCTCAGCTACACAATACTCGCACCTTGCAAACCATATCATAAAATCTTTCAAAACACAAATCAAATGCTTCTTATCTTTGAAGAGCATGTTTAGTTTGATTTCTTATTTACTCGAATTGTAAGATTTTCCCTAGGCCCCGATTGAAATATCGATAAAGTCTGCAAATTGTTCAGGATATATTGTTGAGAAGAATGGGATTACTGGATAATACATCTGTTTGTTTGTTGTAGAGGGCAGTGGTGCATTAACTAAAACTTGATGTTATAACAACGTCCAACCAGCAGGTCGTGATATTGGCTCCAACATGACATCAATATCAACATCATTTTGATTTTGGATATTAACTCTCGTCGGGTACGAAAGCATTACGCTCAAAATTACCAAAAGTGTGTGCTTGTGGCTCAAGGATAAATAATCCCTCTTTGTAATCATTATTAGGTTCTCCATACATTCAATATTGTTCCTCCAAATACTTGACAACCCTTGTATCACTGTAAACTCCTTCATGTATGCATTACCAGGTTCTCTATAGCTATTAGATTCAAAATCGTATAGCCAAACACCAAAAGTCTCATGACAAGAGATAGAAGCACCTACACAAAAGTCATGAATCTCAATACTTGCCAATTCTTGTATCCCTACAGAGTCTTGCGTAAAAAGCAACATGTATGGGCTCCATTCTTAGTTCGTTGGCATTTTTGAAGCAATATTATGGTAGATTTATTCTCTCTCAACTTAAAGATCCAGACTATTAATATCAACCTCTGAGTCCAAAAAAAAATCTTAAATTACTGGTTATTTCTATAATGAATGTTTTTATTCGTTGCATGGATCCGCTTGAATAATTCGCAAATACTTTTATTAAGAATTAATTGCTATCAATGCCTACTCATATTATTTTGACAACTAAAAAAAAATTATCGTGCGAGATATTCTCATATACATTCAACTAGAAGACATTTATATCTCACAAAATTAGAATTTTGTGACAATTGACCTCCTTAACACACCGTAATTGTAATTATGCTCTTCAAAATGTAAATACAAATCCTATTTAAACTAACAATCCTTTTGGGATGAAGTTAAAATTAAATCAAGCCCTTTGGGGTTATACAATATTTTATTAAATTAATAGTTTTCACTTTTTCTATTTATTAAACTTATTAGTTATTTTTTTAAATTTTATGTCATAATAACAATTTTATATATTGATTTTAAATAAGTGAATTATTTTATAGTTAAGTTGACATCATTCTTATTATATACATATATAGATAATAAATAAACATCATCATGTGTAATCTAAAATTAATTTATTTAAATTTTTAAACTAAAAAATTCAATGATAATTAATTTGTACATATTTATGCTAAATAAGTTGACTTACATTTAAATATTATTATCATTACTAATTAGATCTATATTTAATAATTTTAAATTTGAAAAAAAAATATTTTTTAAAAAATGAATATGGCTGATGTCAGCCTAAGAACTTTTCTGCTTTTATTTAAAAATAAAAAAATAAAACCTGTTGAAAATATTATTTTATAAAAAATTTAATTTTGTTTTTTATTAAATGAAAGCTTAACAGAACTCAGCTAATGTTTTACAATTTTTAGTTTTTAAAATAAAATTAAATATATCATATAATTGGTTTTAAAAACTTTAAAGAATCAATTCTCCCAAAAAATGTTAATATTTCTTCTGTTTTCTGATTATTTTTTCTTCAATAACAAATCATAAAATGTCAAACCCTGTAACGTTTTCTTATTCACAAAAATATAATTTAATGAATTAATTAAAAGAAACTACTATCTATACAGTAAACAGCAATGAAATATGCAATAAACAATAACAGCTTTTACAGATATATACAGTAATTAAAAGCAGTGATATTATATGGCATTCTGGGCTCTCCAAGTGCTAATCCATCCAAGCAGCCTCATCTTAATCCCATTGAATCTTCTAATCGTCGGCTGAAGGACCTTGTGAGGATTAGCTTAGTGAGCTACTCCATAGCTTGAGAATTTTTTTATACATATTAAAAAATAAAGATTACAATAAATATTAAAAATATACCTTGATAATTGATATATTTTCTAAGATTTGTACCAATATTAGTGAACGTGTTAATAATGTTCATTTTTTTTCATTCGCATTTTATCTAGCTAATTTTCATGACTAAATTTTGCATGATCATATCCCATTTGCTCTCAATCAACCCAACTAAGGTAAGAGTGGTTCAGACTTTAGACTTTAAAGATGAACTCAACAATCACTACCACTATGTGTATTTGGGAGTAATTTGAAATGAAAATTTATTTATAAAATAAAATTTTTAATATGAATTTTTTTAAAAATATTTATAAGTATTGTTATATATTTGATAAAAATATACTTTAAGATCTATTTAATAGAAGTGTAAGAAAAAAAATTCTAAAATTATAATTTTTTATTTCTTCAAAATAAATTTTTGAAAAAATAAATTATTTTAAAAATTTATTTAAAAATAATTATTAAATAAATATTTTTTTTACAAATAAATTTAATATTTACAAAGTAGTTCTGAAATGAGTTCTCAAAAAGATTCGATCAAAAAATAAGTGTTCAAATCAGGCTAAAGATTCTACAAATGGGTAGTATTCTTAGCTAGGACATCGTTTTAAATGCAGTGATAATACTTTCAAAAGCGCGTTGTTACATTGAGCACAACATTCCATGTTAATTATTGTGCATGCGACCAAATCTTCTTTATACATATTTTATGCTGACACAAAAAATAAAAAAATCAACAACAACAAAAAAATTCAAGAACCAAGTGGTTTGTTGTGTCACTCATCCGTCTGCTCCCGGCGACGGATTTTTAGTAAAATATTATAATTTAATTAAATAATTTTTAAAATATCATGGAGTAGTTGAGAATTAGATTTTAATGATAAAACTTTAGAAAGTTTAACGCTCTTTATTTTAATTTTTTTTTATTTTTCATTCGAACCATTTGATGAGCTAACGTTTTGATCAAAACGTACAAGCCAAAGCATTACACAATGTAACGCTTTGGCAAATTTCAAATTTACTTTTGATTTTAATATTTTATTTTTTGTTTATTTTTTTTTTTAATTTAAGTAATATAATTTCATATATATATATAATTATTAATTAAAATATGGCAATTGTATATATATGTGTATACATATTATGTATATTTATCATTTTATGTAATTATATTATTACATACGTAAATATAAAAATTTTAAATTTTAAATAAAATTTAACCAAATATTAAAAAAAATTATTATTTAAATAAATAAAATAATCAAATTAAACATATTATATACAGTAATCAGTAATATCAGTCAGTATTAAAATCATATAGTCACCTATTTTTATATCCTCTAACTCTCTCTCTCTCTCATAATTTGTGCAGCAATATTGAAATGTTATAATATCTTATCAGTTGATACATATATAGATGATAACTCACAAACTAATGAGATATTATAATATTTTAATATTATTGCATATACTAGATGAAAGAGAGTTAGAAGATATAAGAATAGGCAATCACGTGATTTTGACACTGATAGATATTACTAATTACTGTATATAATAATTAATTTGATTATTCTATTTATTTATTTAATAAAAAATTTTAATCATTAGTTAAATTTTATTTAAAATTTAAAATTTTTATATTTATATATGTAATAATATAATTACACAATGCTAAATACACATAATATGAATAAATTATATATATATAATTGTTATATTTTAATTAATAATTATATATATATAAAATTATATTACTTAAATTAAAAAAAGTTAAACAAAAAATAAATTTAGAATTTACCAAAGCGTTATCTTTGTCAAGTTTCAATTAGCTTTGACCAAAGCATTTCGATATTTTAAAAATTATTTAATTAAATTATAATATTTTTCTAAAACCTTCTCGTCATGGGTACTCCAAATTCTACCAAAGACTGGCTACTAGGGGAAATTTTGCCACGTAAACTATAAATTGAGAAAAATGTCCATAAATGTTAATATAAAATTTCATTGGGCAATTAGATTATCACACTGGAGTTTTGCACTGTTGCTTTTAAGGGTCTTTTTAATGTTGTATGCATGAATAGAATTTGCATAATTAACTCACAGAGCACTGCTGTAAGGAGTTCAGATTTTCTTAATGGGAAGAGTGAGTACATACATACATTTTCAGTGTCCTGAACTGCAACAAGAGAAAGAAAGCAATGTCAGGGTCATGAATACCATGTCTTTTATGGGAAAAAAATATACTGCAGCAAAATAATGGACCACTGTAGTAATAGTCCCATTAATATCCTTAGCAGTATCATAGCCACTAAGCCACAGTATAATTGAATGCAGCAAATTTAAGCACAGTTCCAAAAGGACCCCAAAGTTAAACTTAAGAAAGAAATAGTAATATAACAGCTGAGATCCAGGTCATTACTCACTCATTAGTCATTACTACACACGCACACTATATACATATACATACATATTTGTAAGGCAAAATTTTATTGGGTGTTAAAACCCTGAATAACATCATCAGTACCATTACACAAAAATCACGGATCCCGCAATTTGAATCATTCATTTCAATTGGTGTTTTTAGTTTGATATAAATAAATGCATGTCAAAGTGTAAATGTAAAGCAATGACAAATTGCAAATCTATCCATCTATTTCAATTTCAGAATATATATACTTGATTTGCATCTACAAAAATATAATATAAATATAAGACAAAACACCCAATTAGTATAAATGTTCTAATCTTAAGTGTCTTAAGAAGCAATAAAGCTGATGATTATGTGACTTATGCAGACAAAATATATGTGCCCACCAGCTTTCCACCAGAGAACCCATCTTCTGTTCTTGTTCAAAAAACTCTTAAACATGTTTTGGTATAAAAAAAATCTCTCGAGTCTTCACCACAAAGTCTCCCCAAGTGAATGGTGTTGTAATCAGTCACATCACTCTGTCACAAATTTATGTGAAATAGTACGGCAGCAGCGGCTGACTGCAAACCATCTTGCACTCGCACATTGTTTTTTTTACTCAGACGAGAATGGATGATTCTACAGTCCCTGCCTCCTTACCTTATGACAAGAGTGAAAGACTTCAAATTTGCAGGGTGACAAGGTACAACCATAAATGGCCATTATCAAGCTGTACTCTCTTACCAATAGAAGGGGTAGCCTACTTCATAGGCATGGCAAAATGGCAAAGCAAAGAGGCACCACCATAAAGTTTCACACCCTCCAAACAAGTCATTATCCATATGAGGCCAACCCCAATTTACACCAACCTGAAAGAAAATGACATTCTTCTACTACATGTATATATGGAGAGCCAGAGTTAACTAATCGTGCAAGCAATAAAACTTACAGAAAATGCCAGTTTCTTATCAATAAAGTAGACCACACAATTACAAACCCCACAAATTGTTTCTGCTTATAAATCAAGTCATCTCCCATCTGTATTGTTCCAAACATACAGTTCTTGAAAGACTGAAAAGCAAGATTTTAATACTAAACACCAGTAATTCATAATCGTATGCACAATTACAGTCGGTCCTTCATTTTACCCCCCTTCATCTCATTTTACCTTTCCTAGCCCACACCACCACAAAGAGGCCACAAAACTCCCAAGTTTAACTAAAGTCAAAAGACAACATCCTTAAAACACTAATCATGATGAGTACAGTCTCATGCTGCCAAGACTTAACAAAATGAGATGGCCCAGAAAACTTCAAAACTATGTATGTATTCTATATTTTTCATAATCTTTAACCAAGTTAAGAAGCTAAAATTAGTCAAATTTTAGTTATTTATGGTAAATTGACCACTAAAAAGTTAATCTTTACTATTTTCACATCAGAGATTCAAAAGGATTAATCAGGGAGTAGAAAAGCCCAACCACGTCCAGCCAACCGATTCAACGCCATGAAGAAACAGTAAGAAGAGGTACATCATTCCAAGCCAAAGACAGAAACCCAGGTGGAGAAGAATCTACAAGCTTGTACATTGAGCTGTAACTGTAGTTCCAAAGAAGTATTTTTGCTTGGCTCACTGCATAATGGCTAAACACTAATTGCTGAAAACCAGCACCTTCCATCAAAAGTCCCCAGCTTTCTTTATCTTCCATGCGCTCTCTTTTTTGCTCCTCCGGGCCCACCACGCCAGCGATTCTGCGGCCAAGCAATAATCTTTCCGCCAGGAGCCGTTCCGGTGAGTCCCGGGTCGAGCTCGGGTCGAGCGATTCGAAAACCGCCGTGTAATACTTGAGCGCATTCTTGAAACGGTGTGAAAAACCGAACCGATTCAAGCTCACTTCGTATTCACCTAAAGTGACCACGCATGGATTCAGTGACTTTGCGAGCTTGAGAGCGGCTTCAACGCATTCATTGCTCTCGTCCAGCAAATTATACAACTGAAGCATGAAGTTCACGGCGAGGACCTCATCCGGGTCGACCCGAAAACTCGAGCCCTTCAATTCCTGAACCGGGATCAAAACTGGTTCAAATTCAAAATTCAGATCCAACAGCTTGGCGAAGTTGCGCAATCGATTCCCGGTAGCCAAAAGCGAGGCTGCCGGAGAACTCCCGAGTACTGGGGCTGGTATACCCGAGATGCGAACCCTTTCGGGTTTTCCGGATGGTCGGGTTGCCAAAGCCTGCAGAAAAGCAGCCCATTGGATTCCTTGAACAATCCCGAAATCCACTATGTGGATTTTCTTGGCCTTCTCCGTGGCTTCTAAAATTGCTTGGTTTGCTGTTAAATGAGCGAACTTATAGTAAGGGCAGGCATCGTTGAGGGTTTTGTATGATAAAGTGAACTCTTCAGAGGTAGCATCCCAAACGGTAGTGGTTTTTTCTGCTTGACGCGAGACTCTACTATAAAGTGCTTCCGAGAAGTAACATGCAACTCGCTCCAGGGGATCGCCGTGTTCCGAGACGGAATCCCTGAGTCGGATCAGTGATTTTTCTGCATTTTCCGGGTCTGACTCGGAGAGTCGAGCACACTCCACTAAGGCCTTCAAAATTGGCTTTGCTTTTGGTGAAGTTTCTGCTGAACTTGTGGAAGCACCAGCAGTAATATTGCCCGTCACTGCTACGTTTTCTTTGGTAATTCCCGGCTTGGATTCTTTCAAGGTAGTTGGTTGAGTGGCGGGTATGGGTGGGAAAGAAGGGGTGACCCAGGAGGAGGTTGGCGGAGGTCCGGAGAAGATAACCCGGTTGAGATCGGAGGGCGGGGAAGAGTTGATGCTGAGCCCAGTCGGGAAAGGATCCGTAGGATAGAGATGATTAAACTCCGAACTGGTGTGCCAAGCGTCGCATTCTGTCTGGAGGTTGGAGCTCTCCGTCGAATCTCCGCCACCCATCAAGCTCTCCATCCACTCGTCCGAGTCGAACTCGCCGCCGGGACCGCCACACAAATCTGAGAACCGGAACCCGCTCGGTGAGTGGTGGTCCAGGTTGGGGAACTGAAAGCTGGATTCATTCTCGGGTCCGCCATGGAGCTGAAACGGGTCCGGAAATCCAGCAGACAGCCCATAGCTGATAGAAGTAGATGCTGGGGTGTGGTGGTGGGCTGCGCCGGAGGAAGTGGTGGCGGGCCATGTGGTGAGGCAGAACGGGTTGATGGTGAGGAGTTGCTGATCCTGTTGCTGCTGCTGCTTCTGGTTAATGACTTGCTGGGCAATTGCCATTAGATTTCCACTGTCGGTACACATGTATGCCATTTCTGCAACCCCCAACTCTAAAGCTCACATAGTATCACTGATAAGAGTGCACGAGCACGAAAACTTGCCGCAGCTAACGTAAGAGATTGAAACACACACACGGGGCGAGGGCGAGGGCGAGGGCGAGGGGGAGGGAGTGTTTCTACGCTGAGATTTAACAGAAGCCAACGGTGGTGGGTGACTACACTAGATAGAATGTGGCGTGCAGCGTTACTGTTGGAGGACTTGGCATGAAAAAACCTTGGATAACCGTTGTGTATTTTGCTTTTTTATATTCCTAAAATATAGGATAATTACAGAAACCTCCCCCCCATATGTTTGTGGTCGTCTTACACTAGCTACTTGTTATTTTTTGTAAAGGGAAAGGTCAATATGAGCTAGAATTTAATTGAAAAATCGATTTTACTCTGGGCATCAATATTTGGTAACACAGATAAGAGATTTGTTTAAAATTACAAAAACATTCCTAAAAATTTATTCAAATTTACACAAATTCTCTAAAAATGTGTACAATTTATACTAACTTCTTTTAATATTTAATATTTTAACCCGCCTCCTAAGCAAGAGTCACTTTGTTATTTTATAATTTTAAATATTTATTTTTTAAAAAATGTTATCATTACATTCAAACCAACAAAAGATCTATTATTTGCACAATTATGTGTGTATGTTTTCATTTTCAAATAATTAAAAATTTTATTTTATTTTTTACTTTTATGTAATTAAAATTATAAATTCATTGTTAATTCTTGTTATTGATTTAATTTAGAAGATTATCATATTGATAATTTATTTGTGGGTAGTATATGCATATTTTCTATATAAACGTATTAAATAAACCTACAAGCACACATACACATACAAACATTTTGTATAAACGCATTATTTATGCAGGGCGAATTGGCTACAACTCTTAACTCGACTCACTCTTATTTAGCTTCAGAACAACAAAATATAAAACTTGTCAATTACTTGATTTTGGATTCAGACCCGTCTCATGCAAGAATTAAAGGGTTTCAATTTTGACCCGTCCCATTACAATCTATAACACATAGTATTATTGTTTAATATATATATATATATATATCATTTATATGTCAAACTCTACACAACCAGTCAACCGTCTACGTTCAAGAATCCTATTTTTTGGAAGTTAATTAATTTTTTTCATATTTGACAACGATTAATATGTTGGCCAAGAATGTTATGACACGGACCCACAAGAAAGCAGCCAGATGCAAAACTCCAATATAAATAAGCTTTCTAATAATTACTTTTGAGTCATTCTTGTTTTCTTCAATTTAGCCAATTAAAATTTCCTTCCATTATAATTTAAGATACTACAATCACTCTTGAACACATAATGTTCTTGTTGCATTCCTTCTACAACCCATTCTTTTTGTAGAAGTTCTGTCGTAATAATACTTCTAATCCATTCTAATATTATTTTATCACGTATCGTACTCGTGAAAAAAAATTCGGAAACAAAACTTTGACACAATGACCTCTAACTAGCAATTAAGTATTTCAAAAATGTATAATCCATTTTACTCATTTAAAATCAATCAAATCCTTTCCCCATGTGATGTGAGATATCAAAATATACTAGTTAGACCTAATTCCGGTTTCAAATTTCTTTTCATGGGTTTTAAATTAAATTGACATGTATGATTTTGACAAATAACAATTTTAAATTATCATTTTGTTAAATAAAAACTGAATGTGGGATTTCGCAGTTTATATTTAAGGGATAAATAAGATAAAATTTTCAAACTTACATATGTTTGTCTCATCAGTTAGAATCTTTACAAACATTTTATACATTAAAACATGCTATCAGTCAATTGTTTATAATTATATTCTATTACATACATATACATATAATTCACCTCTTAATGCAACCACCCTTACCCCACTTGACAGTCCTCACCCACCATCTGAAAGTAATATGTTCACATAGAAGCCAATCTTCATTTTATATTCACTGTAACATATATTATATATTAAGTGTTTGAACGGTGAATAATAATTATATATTTTATTAAATATTTATTCATTATTTATGAAATATAGTATCTCAAAACCCACATGAATAGAATGAAAGTTGAATAACATACTAGGCTTGTTGTTTATTTTGTAAAAACTAATGAGTTTTATCAACTATTAGTATGATATTAAGTAATTTAATGTATATACATATATTAAATAGACACGCAATTTGAGTTTTTAGAATATCAAATTGCACTCTTTACCCATATATATATATATATATATATATATCAAATTGCAAAATGTGATTTGAGTTTTCAAGTTTCAATTTATGTAATAAATCAACAAGAATGGATGTGGTGTGGTGCACACGCAGTTCAAATGAATTTCAAATTTTATGACCAGTCTTAATAAAAGGGGGAAATGGAAAAATCACAGTCAAGGGCAAACGATATGGTTTTGGCCAAGAAATTCCACGTAAGACAGCTACAATTCTATTAGCTTATATTTAAATGAAAGGATTTAAATTTAAAAAAAAATAGAAAAATAATATCAAATAATTCAATATAAAATTAATTTAAAATTTATTATAATAATAAAAGAAAATTCAAAATAAAATTTTAAAATTAATTATATTATGAAATTATCCAAACAAATTAAGTGAATGTGTTATTATCAATTCAAATGAAATATTAGTATATTTTACTGAGTGTCTTTCGTACAAATACGTAGAAAAAATTCGTGTTGGTGCTTTACTATTTATTTCATGCTACTCAAATGTAGATATAAACTATTGAATCATACATTATAATATTATATTTTCTACTGTTTAATATTATTATCCATATCTAATAATTTATAATCCTTTTTAAATGAGTAACAAAAAATTTATCGCATTTTACTATTTACAACAGATGAACACAGAGTGTTGCCCGTCCCTACAATGACGTGCAGTGGTGTGGAGAGTGGAGTGATCGTGTATGACGCGGTGCTCATTCTTGGGTGGGACCTCAAAAATTGACAAAACCAACGTCGCGCGAATCTCCACATGTACCAAATTTCCCTCCCGCCATCCACGGGGAGACCTATATCATGACTGGTAGGACCCACCCATGCATGACAAATTGGTAAGATGAATGGCGCGTGGACATCGCCCTATCATGACGTCATGGCTTTTCAGGGACACTCGATCCCAGCCGTTGTTTCTGAAATAGACGGCGAGATTGTTTTGGGCATTTTTGACCGTTGGAGACGCAGCACAAAGTGAGGAGTTTATGTGGGGTCTTTTTGATACTTATTAACCTTTTCTTTTCTTTTCTTTTTTTTAACTTTAGGCGGGTGAAAATGTGACGCGAGGTAAAAGGGATTGCAAAAATTGGTTCTCTGTTTTTTTATAGTTGGAATTTCTGTCAGTTAAAAATTATTTTAATATTTTTACTCATACAATCATCTAAAGTATTGAAAAAATTAGAGTAATATTTATTTTTATTTCTCGACGTTATGCCTTTATTGTAAGGTCATCTCCATATATATTTTTTTATTTTCACAATGTAATCCTTTAAAATTATAAATATTTGTTTGTTTAGAGAAATATTTAAATACAATCATTGGCTCCAAATAAAGCATACAATTTAAGGAGAAAAACAATTGAAATAAATAAATCTCCATATATTTATAAGACTCAAACCCATGAAATCTGATTCTTGATGGATTTAATATCATTAAAAAAAAAAAAATCATAACCCTAATCAAAACCTAAAAGCCTAACTCATTTCAAATTCTTTCATAACCATAAAAGGACACTCCACTGCATTGCCTCAAACCTTCAAGGCAGATAGAGTTCATGTCGATTAAGGCATTTTTAGTGGTTGTTCTAAAAGTTGAAGTCGATTTTAGTGAAAGAAGCAAAATAGTAAAAAACAAATTGAAAGGAAGAATTACATATTGTACTAATTTGCTCAATGTTAAAGGTAAAACTACACTCTATGTAGTTTTTGTATTGTTAATTGTTGTAAATAGAGTCAAATTTTGAATTAATTATGGTGAATATTATTTTTAACGAGTAATATGAATTATTAATTATGTATATTTAATAGACATATAATTTTGAAGTATACTGCACTAATTTCATTTCATGAATTACAGTGTCATTTTATAGTTTTAGGATAAAACAACAAATTTCTTAGAGACAAATTCACTGTTCCAAATTTGCATTCAATTGATTATGAATATATCTCTATATTATTTCTGCAAACTTTAGAATTTTCTTGCTAATTATGTAATTATTTTGTTATCCTGTATTTGAATCTTTATTTCTATTGAAAAGAGTAAATACTTGAAGGCATATAATATATTCATTTTAACACGGTAGCCATTACAAAAGTAAAGTACAACAATCCCTATAAAAGATGCCTTCTATAAAGACTTTTTTTAACAGAAAAATTGACCGATAGTAATTTTTAATGGTTAAATCATGCAACCGCCAGATTACCATATAATTAAAAAAATCCAATGGGCAGGGACTAAATTGAAAGTGGATCCAACACAAGGGGATCAATTTGATTTTGTTCCAATGTTGTAACTTAATTCTAGGGCATTTCAGTCAATCAACATGCAATTGGTATTGAAGCTAAAATCCTGTCAGAACTATGAAATTGAGAATATATATATATATATATATATATATATATATATATATATAATATATATATATATATATATATATATACAGGGATGGCGAGGTCTAATTTACTTAAAGGTCAAAAAAAAGAAAACAGAAAATTAAATGAAAAAAAAATTATGCGACCCACTTGAATACAACCATAGTGTGGTTGTAGATTATTAGACCTCAATTTGGTACTATCCAAATGGAATTGTGGATCATTACATTACAATTACACTTTAGTATTATTCAAATGGAGTTGTAAATTATTAGATCTAAAGGTGTTCATTTGGTAAATCTAAATCGAAAAATTTAAGTAAATTAAAAAATTAATAAGTCAAAATATCATATCGAATACCGAATTTGATTTTTCAATTTTATTTGATTATTATCAATTTTTTTTTAAATTAATAATTAAATATTACTATTATTTATTTTTTGTAAGTAAAAAGATAAAAAAAGTATAAAACACGTAATAGATGTAAAAATATATGTATATAAAATTAAATACAAAAATAATAATTCAATATTTAAAACGTTGCGATAAACTAAAATCAAAAATTGAAATCAAATCAAGTACCAAATTTTATTAAAATTAAAATTAAATACCAAATTGTTTTTTTTAGTTTGATTTCAGTGTATACCAATTTTGATTCGATTGATTTATGGAATTGTAAATACCTTTTGTTAGATCAATTCGTTTAATCTTTTTCAGTGGGTGGCATGGTTGAGCAAATAAAATTATATATAGAGGCACAGAATGAGCTGGTAAAATTGGCAAATAGACTCCACCTATGTGATGGTCCTAGTATCTTCTGTCTAGATGAGACTTAGATAATGAAATTTTTTAATGAAATCGAATAGTTTTGACATCATTTTATATTATTGTACTGGTTGAAAATTAAGGATACTTAGTTGTGATGATAATTCAGGAAAAAATGAGTTTCAATCAGAAAATACAATCTTAGTTTGGAATGTCATAAAAAGCAAATTGGAGGAAATACAAACTTATTTTGGAATGTTAAAAGAGAATTTGAAGCAATGAAATTAGGATAAATGGAGTATCATATTGTCATATTACGCATTTGTTAGAATTTATTATCAGCTTTAATTCGATTAAATAGTTTACCAGATTCGTTATGTTTCAATTAATATTTGAATAAAAATTAAAACATAAAACGACATGCACAATAGAATTTAAAATTGACACTAATAATTTTAATGACGTTCGGATCTCAATATCCTACTTCTCGAGATTATGCTTAGAGATAAAATATTTCACTATCAGTAAAATTTAATACAATACAATAATTGGACTTATAACACAAAATCAAAGACTCCCTTTTTATTTTGACGTCGTTCTTGTATTGCTTCACCGATGGATTTCTTTGCAAAATCCCCTCGATTTGAATCTGACTCGTTGAACTTCACCAATAAACCAACTAATTTATTTATCAGTATAATAATCATTTAAAATAATGTGTATACAATACTTTTTTTTTGGGTTGGCAAATAATATGTGTTTTCAAATGTTAAAATAATTGCCAATATTCTGTAAGAGGTGTCGACAATACATAAGAATAAGAATTTTTCATAAAAAAATATAAAAATTAATAACAAGATATTAAAGAATAATATTAAGATGATCAAATTCTATGTATTAGGCCCATGGGGATCCACATGTAGAGAACTAAAAAGGATAAAGGGGGTAAATATTGGGCCCAGCGGAGAAAATATGGACAAAAAGAGAGAAAAAAGTAAAAGGCAACCAAACGAACTATCAAATGTCATTGTTTAGAACTTTTTAATATTGTTATTAAAAAAGATAATACTTCTATAAAGAATTAACACTGATTATAAGGTTTAACTCAAATAACAAAAACTAAACTCCAAATCATATTTATTAAAAGTTTGTCTAGTCTGAGTTGAACGTTGAAAATCAAAATTATCATTGCTCTTTCTATAAAAAGTAAAAAAAAAAAGAGGTTCCAAGAGTTTACATTCTACGAAAAGTGTGACAATTTAATTGTTTTTATTTCACTTTTTCTTCAATATGATGTGTAAAATGTTAAAATTATATTTTTGTTCTTATAAAGTCATTAAAATACTTAAAATATCTAACGGTCCGTGCTTTCTTTTTATATGGAGCTCGATATGATCCGAACTTTATGTCGGATCGAATATTCAACAGTTGATATAGGGGACTGATGAGATTAGCGAGCTAATGGGATTGGGATACCTGGACTCTACTGTTTATATGAACCAATAAATATAAATATTACAATATTTAAATATCAAAATGTAACTTTTACATTTTCGCTCATTTAGTTTACCCATTTATTTTGATTTCTCGGTTGATGAGATTGATTTGATCGAACTCAGATATACTGATTTTAACCAAATCACATTAGTTGTGGATATTTTTTTCATAATTATGTGATTTACTTAATTACTTATTAATCATATATTCAATAAATGTTGCATATAACAATTCTCAATAATAAAAGAAAAATGGACCATACAAGAAAAATCATGAGGTCAGATCCATTCGGATGTTGACTGGTGAAAATAGGACCACCTTTAGCATTAATTTTGGGATGATAATATACACTTTATCATCTGATATTTCTATGGGATGGAAGAAAATGATGTGCATGGGGAAATAAATACTTCTGCAATTTCTTATGATACGACTCTTGATTGCTGTATTCAATGTGTAGTTCTTTGCTGATTTCAAAAGGTGCATACAGCTTTGGCCACTATAAGGAAACTTGTAACAGAATTGCCAGAAATAATTGAAGGTCAATTTAAAAAAAAAAAAAAAACACATTTAACTTCTTTCAGCTTGCCTTATAGTTTTTTTTGGATTTTGATTTGATTCTTTAAGAGCTAAGCATTAATGTTTTTGTTGTTATTTTGTTGATTATTAATTTCATTCATAATTATATTTACACAACATTTCCATCGATTTTTCATTGATTTTTTTTTAAAAAAATATTATTCTTCAAAATTTAAGGTCCAAACATTATATTAAGAAAGCAAAATATTTACAACAAAACCACCTAGGAAGAAGATAAATTAGTACATGAAATGGGGTGACAAGAAGTCAAAAGTCTTTCCTTTGAGCCTAATCTTTTCCCTTCTTTAGGCTCCTGGGTGCTAAATTTATCTTCTTCTTTAAAATCTCTTTTCACACTATCTTTCAAAACCCTGATATTAATTTTGGTTCTTAAATATCTAACTTTTATTTCTTTTATTTAATTAAAAACTTAATTGGCTAGTCATAGCACATTTACATGTTTTTGAGTTGTTATACCCGATAGATAATATACAATGATATGTGGATGATGAATAAGTATCCCATTTTTTATGAAATGAGATACTTATCAATCATTCAAACATTCGATATATATTAAACCTGATATAGGACGAATATACCCACATTTATATTGCACCCAAACACAACAATTGGGGTGGGATTGGATAGGTTAACGATGAATTTGGATGAATATGTATTTTTACACTATACACTGAGATTGATATTAGCATTGAGATCCATATTTTGACGACGTGGTGTGATTTTCATCATTTGGTGTTGAACATTCAGTGTAGCCAAATATTTTTTAAATAATTCTCAATATCAATAATAAATTCATAGAATTATGAATGATTAATTAATTACAATCAATAATAAGATAATAATACTCACGTACTGAGACAAAAACTTAAATCTAAAACATCTTATACTTCAAGAGTTTTAAAAGCCTCAACCTTTATTGTTTGGACAAGACCTCGTCAAAAATTAATACTTCTTCCAGCCAGTATAATCAGGGCGAATTTGATTTTGGTAATTTTCCCAAAAAAACTAAACCCCTATCACAAAAAATAGTTTTGGAATAAAGTAAGTGTATTAACACTGAACTTTCAAAATAATTTTCTTTCTTTTGTAATTTGTATCCATAATTGAAACTTGAAAGTATACATAGTAGATTCGATGACTGGATGGTAGAAAACAATCACATGCTATTTTCACAATAATGCCAATAAATTTTGTTTGTCTTGATTTGTAATAAGTTCGATCTCAATAATGGTCTTTGAGTCAAACAAATTAGGTCCATTCTAACCTTTAAATCAATTAATGGGTTCTGAAATCTAAAAAGTGGTGGAATTGTGAATCACATAACTCATCTCTTTCGGTGGTTTGAAAATTTTGTATGACCTTATACTATGCTTGTAGTATTTTGTGGAAGAAGGAAAAAAAAAAAAAAAAAGTGGAATTGAGGGTAAATTTATTATGTTTGTTTTTGTTTTTGTGTTACGGGAGAATATAGTGCGGAAGAATGTGATTTTTTGGAAAACGTATTTATTAGAAGAAAAATATATTAAAAAATATAATATATATTTAATTTTATTTTGGAAAAATAAATTGAGGATACAAATAAGGAGAGAACTTAAAAGCAAACAAAGTCTTACAAGGTTGGGAGAATGTATTTGTAGTAATTTTTTTTACCCTTATATTATTGATATTCTCTCTAATTTTTGGATAGGAAAAATTCTAGATTTTGTTATTAGTATAAAATTCACGCACATCATACTCTAATGAAGACAAATGCATTGTTTTCATGAAAAATGTAAAAGAACTTGAATAATTATCGATATATTCAAATAGAAGATAAAGTATGTGGTATATGAAATGATACGACTCGATTGATAGTACACATATTTGGAAGAATTTGAAACGAACAAAAATTCCTAACAAAGGACTAAGAAAGAATAGAGTGGGATGTAGAAATTTTGGCCAAAGCCTTAGGGAAGAAAACAATATTTTGAAAATTACTAGTTTTTGGGTTCAAATGGCAATTCCAATGATTAAGACATTACCTCTGAAGGATCCAAGTTCTTATGTAATTGATTAAAGGTTAGACCAATTTTGTTTGATCTTAATTTTGTTTCCTTGTAGCCGCCCTTTTCTCTCCATTGCGCCCACCCCTGTCAATTTTGCTCGAAAATGAAAGCTCAAATTTATTTCACATCATTATTTGGTAATTTTGTCTTCAAAGAAAGTAAAGAGAAAAGAAAGAAACAAAGAAAAAGGAGAATTCTCTTCCTAGTTTCAATGCTCTCTTGGTCAACAGTTATATTTATTATTTTCTGAAAATTGAGTTAAACTCAACTTAAACGAGTTATGCATGAAAAAAAAAATCAATTATTCAGCTCGATTTATACTGGTGTAATATTATTACTTGAATTAATAACACTTTTAAATTCTCCAATCTAAATTAAACAATCTTGAATTGAACTCAATAAAACTAAGTCAATGAATTCTTTCTCAACACAGAACTCAGCTGAAAACATAGTTCAGCAATTATTAATTTTTTCAACATAGAACTTAGCTGAAAACAAAGTTCAACATGTAATTGCTCGAAGTCTATTGATAGTCCCTTCAGACTTAAATGTAAGAATCCTTTTAATTTTATTAAAAGACATCAAAGCTGGGCTATAGCATATACACTAACACTATAATTCAATAAGCAGAAAATATTTATAGTAGTTGTCAACAATATAAATGATGACAGGGTTGTTTGTCAAAGTTGCAATAAAATGATTTCTTGATCCAAAGACTGCTTATTTTAAAGTGGACTTTTTGGATTGGGGTTGGAAGAGTAGAAGAGTTTGGTAGTGGTAGACAGTGTACTATTTTTGACAAATCAAATGAAACACTCATTAGCACAGTTTCAAACTTGTCTGGATTGTGTTTTCTCAATTATGCTGTTTATAAGTCGAATTCTGTTCAGTGATTTGTACCATCATAGCAAATTGCACCTAGGATGATGGGCATAATTCTTTGTTTTTATTATTCTAGCTCTTCTTTTCAAACTTATTATTTTCCTTAAAATATTTCACGGACTGTATGTGACAAACTAACAATCATGAGATCTGATAGCAACTGGTTAGGCAATAACTAATGAGGTTTATCTGCAATAGCTACTGAGGAAGTGTTAATTTGTTATGTGACACATTAAATGTTTTATCATATAGCACCTGCATGTGTAGAGGGATAGATTTGAAATAAGCTGTTGTCGCTTCATGTAAGCTTAAATGCTGAATCTCACCTTCTTTTAAGGGCCCGATATCAAATTTTATGATGTCTGATTCTAGAACAATCACAATCAGAGATCTATACAAAATCGATATCATCAAGATATCTTTCTTGATATTTTAGGAAGTCTTAGAACTTTGATCCTAGAACAATTACATTCCCTTCATGTAATGAGACCTATAAAAAAGCCCATTATACATCGATGATATTAAGGGTATTAATACTTTAGAATTGGAACCAAGACTCCTTAAAAATTACACCATCTTTGTGAATTTTTTTTATCCGTTATATTCTGATTTTGTTCAATCTTCGTCTACTTTCATCGACTTGAAAATTAATACAATTCGTTCTGCAGATCCTTAGGGCGACTCAAAGCTTTATGGTTTCTTTCAAAATAAGATTTTAAAGGTCTTTCCTTTGTCCAGATACTTCGCGTTTTCAAACAGAAGCTAAAGCATCCCACAAGCCGGACATACAGTGTAAGAGAAATTACTGCACAATATCCTGATATTACCACACAATCTAATCTAATTTGCACTACAAACTGCTTCAAAATGTACGGATGCGCTGCAAACTATTTCATGTAGTTTTCATTACAGAAACATCAACCTTCATGTATTTTCATCACAGAAACATGAGAATACACACAAGCCTGTTATACACTTGTGTTAAAAACTAATAAGAGAGGCAGAGACTTCATACCTGTCATGTTTACCTCTATTCTCAATTGCAGTCCAAGAATCATTTCCCACATAAATACATGCAAAGACTAATGGTTTCAGGCAGCAGGCAACGAGCAATAATTTTCGATTTTAGACAGAAAGGCAATCAAATTAACCCCAATTGCAACAAAACAGAAAAGATCCCAGCATACACTTCAGTAAAAACTTGACAGAGATGTTTAAATCCATGGAACGGAAATTCATATATAAGCCAATCAACCAATATGTACTGGGATGAAGCAACATATAAAATAGTATTTATAAATTACTAATGAAGATACAAGAAGCAACATTTTGATTTGTCATTCACGTTACATCAAATCAGCAGTGCCACTGAAAGGCTGAAAGCTATACTTATTACCAAAATTTTGCCCTTTCATTAATTTATTGCAACCTTAAACTTAGCTGAGAAATCTGTTTCTCAAGCCACCAATTTTTCACGCATTCGCAAGCATACTAGTACACTCGAGCCTTGGGAGGGAAGGATTCAATTTCATCATCAAGTGTATTCATGTGAACTGGCCGGTAGTCCAGTCGAACTTTCTCATTTTCCCAGTATCTGCAGACCACAGATGAGCTTTATCAACAAAACGGGCTTTGGCAAAATTGTAGATCAGAAAATATTATCACTATCACATCATACAAACAATGTTTTCCATGCACTAGATGCCCCACCAGATCCCACTTTTCTTGTCTCCCTTCCCAACCTATGGCCTATGCTGAGGAGTTGAGCAACGCTCAATGGTTATAAATGAATGTCAAATGAACCACTAATAAGAGCTTGTTACTAGATATTATAATCAAGTACCCAAGCATTTAGAACACCACAAGAGTTTATATGAAGATGTGGGTTTGTGAGAACATCAAAAATCATCAGTTAAGCAAGTGATCAACAATTTAAATATATTGATGCGTCATGTCCAGAAAAAATTTGGGCTGAGCAAATTAGTAAGAATTCAGTGAGAACCATAAGTTAGTTATCCTGCATCAGACTACAAGTGATTGTGGATGTTTAGATTGCTATTGAATAGGAAACTGACAGCAGCAGCATGTAGGGCATGCACAGTATTACAACAAAATGAACAGGTTCACAGATGTCATATGCACACTAGCATGTGGGGCTAGCCCCAACTCCAGCATCTATTTTCAGGGTGCTAATCATAAGTCATTTGATTTCATCATCTCTCAACCTGCCCAGATATCAATTATATAATTCATCTAGAACAGATACAGTTTTTCTGTTTGATCCTACAGACAGTTGTTCGACAACTGGCTAGCATAAGAAAAATAAACTGAGAGGGGAAAGCTTACCCTAATGTATGTTTCATCCAGTTCTCATCATCTCTTTTCTGCAAAGGCAGACCATTACAATCAGTTATGCACAAAGATGAAAAACTGGAAAATAACTCAACTCTCGCCACCAAAAAAATAAATTATGGCGAAGGAATTTAGAACTTACCGTAAAATCTTCACGTGCATGAGCTCCTCTACTTTCTTTCCTCGCTTCAGCAGAGTGCATAGTGATACACGCGTTAATTAAAAGGTTTTCTAACTCAATAGTCTCTATCAAATCTGAGTTCCTAGAAAAAAGTTAAGAACAGGGGGAAGTAAGGCAAAGTGACCATGTTAATATTAATGCCAACTTGCAATAGGCGTGTTTCAAAGACAAAGATACCATATCAAGCTTCTGTCCTTCAACTTGACATCATGAAAACTCTCCCAGGCTTTATCAATCAACTTACAGCCTTAAAGAGACAAACAACCAAGCAACGAGAAAGATGAGTTAAATATTGTTGTCAGTTGGGCTGAAATGCGAGTCAAAACAGGAAAAGGGAGGTCCTGTTGCATACCTTCCTCCAGTGTTTCTTGTGTCCGAAATACAGCAGCATTGTTTTGCATTATCCGTTGCATGTTCAACCGGATTTTTGAGGTGGGTACAGAACCATTTGAATTCCGAAGCTTGTCCAACCATGCGATGGTCTTCTCTCCAGCATCCTTTTCTAGTGGCTTTTGTTTCTCTCCTGCAACATCACAAGTGAATGTATATCAAAATTGTAATACATGGACAGGCATCCGATCACCAGATCAAAATTTTTGGTCACCTGGCCTTTGGATCTCTGCAACCCTGTTTGCACAAGCCCGACCAAAGACAACAATGTCAAGAAGTGAATTGGCTCCAAGTCGATTGGCGCCGTGAACAGATGCACAGGCAGCTTCTCCAGCAGCAAATAGTCCAGGAACCACAGCATCAGGATCATCACCTTTGATGGTAACCGCCTTAACAAGAACGAACAATTTAAGAAAAAGAAATCCATATTTTCTTAATATTTACTAAATATCATGCTGTCAATTCTACCTCTCCATGGTGATTCGTGGGAATTCCACCCATGTTATAATGGACAGTTGGTAAAACAGGGATTGGCTCCTTTGTAACATCAACACCAGCGAAAATGGCTGCAGTTTCAGAAATACCAGGAAGTCTCTCCTTAAGGACCTCAGGAGGCAAATGATTCAAGTGAAGGTAGATGTGATCTTTTAAGGGTCCTGTTGAAAGCCAAGAACAATATGTCAGGACTCAGGACATGTAACCAGGATAACAATTAGGACTTCAAGGAGCATCAAACCATTTTCTTCAATGTATATTCCCTTACAAACCAAGTACATTTTTTTCCTGAACTACAAACCAAGCAAATCATGTATCATCATTTCCTACCAGACAAAGCAAACACTTAACATTCCCCAGGCAAAAGAGTCGCATGATAAAACCATTGAACCAAAATCTGCGTCAGCAACATGATAAGCATTCTTGTGATAACAGGTCTAGACTATAAATGTTGTTTTTGCCAACTGATTTTTCACCATTCCTCATCCCACTCTGTTTCTCCACCCCAAAAATAATGAAAAACAAGTAAAAAGAAGAAATGAGGAAAAAGCCAAAGAAATAGATCTCCATCACAACCACCATGTAAATGGCACAAGCATGCAAACTACAACTTTGCAGAGAAAGTTCATTAGATGCTCTGAGGTAAGTGACAGCCTTCAACCCAGAACCTGGGAATTGGGCTCTCAAGTGGCAGCATATGCACTTGCCAAACAAATTTGTACAATTAGTTCGTAACTAAATACTGTGGACAGTGATAGCCTTCAACAGAAGGGCAATTTCAATCGAAAGATCGGATTGTCAACACAAGATCAACTGGTTTTTCTTATAAAGCAAGTACAATAGGCAATTTCAAAATGATGGCATTGCTTTTGAGCTCTGCTCAAAAAGAGTAACTACTTTGCCATTGTCATGAGTACACTTGCGACTCATGACAAGCAACATCAGGTAATTTTCATACCATTTGAAAATGTGGACAAACACAGAAGTGAACAAATTGATATTTCCAAATTTAAATCAATCACATCTTCTTGTGTGTTGATGATTACATACCTACACCACGCCCTTCTCGGATCTCCATGGTCATAGATCTTGATACAACATCTCTAGATGCAAGATCCTTAGCTGTTGGGGCATACCGTTCCATGAATCTTTCACCTTCACTATTCCTAAGAATACCACCTTCACCTCGGGACCCTGACCATGGTGAAATGAGCAAAGAAAATTAAAAAAGCTATTAAGCTGAAGCAAGAGAAATAAAATAAATGCCAAATGAGCTGGAACAAATATAAGGACCAAATAAACGAACCTTCAGTGATGAGACACCCAGCACCATATATGCCCGTTGGATGAAACTGAACAAACTCAAGATCCTGCGAGAAAGAATCCACATCATCAGTAGTTGGAGAAAAATCCACTACACATGAAGCTCATTTAGGAAATAAATTTTCCCTTCCAATACTGCTTACTCCAAGATTATGGTAGTAATTAACATTTTATACAAACCTCGAGAGGCAGTCCAGCACGTGAAACCATAGCATTGCCATCTCCGGTGCAAGTGTGAGCAGAAGTTGCAGAAAAGTATGTTCTACCATAACCCTGAAAGATACAACAGAACAAGCAATTTTTTTCAGGTGTAACTGACAAATAATAGAAAGAGCATTTCAAAGCATCACTTATATAAGCCTTAACATATGGTTCTACAATAGATTGTTACCCCAGTAGCAAGAATTGTTGAGGCAGCACGGAACCGATGTAAGGTGCCATCCTCCATATTTAAGGCAATTACACCTTGGCAGCTACCTGATATCAATCAGCAAACACAACCTAGATAGTTAGGCATGCATAAAAAATATTTGCATGCAGTTTAATCTAGATATCAAGAAGTTCCATTAATTTATATAAATGTCTATAGGAACTCTAGAAGTTCCATTTTTCTTCTGATATCCGTTAGTTCAATGAATCATAGAAAAAGCAACTAAGGTCATACCATAAATACATGAAAATATGGGTAAAATGGAAAGATCAAAGCAAATGGTAAAGTGAAGAGACTAGAATATATGCAGAATGGAATTTGGGAAAACCTACCATCATTGCCCATAAGTAAATCAAGGGCAAAGTATTCCACAAAAAATTGTGTGTTATGTTTCATAGCCTGGCCATATAGAGTGTGCAACAAAGCATGTCCAGTACGATCAGCAGCACATGCACAACGATACGCTTGTCCACCTATGGAAAGTAGAGATTTCCTAATAAAAAATATTCTGTAAGAAAAAACAGAACTGTGGTTCTACTGAAAATCATGACCATACCTTTTCCAAAATCCAAGCTTTGACCACCAAATGCACGTTGATATATCTTTCCATCCTCAGTCCGGGAGAATGGTAGCCCATAATTTTCAAGTTCTATAACTGCTTTTGGTGCTTCCCTACACATGTACTGAATGGCATCCTGGTCCCCTGTGAATTCCATACCGATTGCATAAAGATAAACAAAGTGAAAGATCTAGAAGCTATTAATCATCTAGCATATATGTAAATTTAGTCTCTCATTGACCATTTCCAGATACATCAAACCTCATAACTAATAAACAAACAGCAATGAATTGGTATCAAAACCACTACAAGGTTACATAAAATAAAAATAGAATAGTGATTGTCAACATTGGTAGTACTTTCTATTTTTGAATATAAGGATGTCCAAAGCCTACTCAATTTGAAACAAAACGCTCATATGATACAAGAAGAAAAACAAGCAACCACTTCCAGAGGGTTGATTAGTCAACAGGTCAGGATTGTTTCAGAATGTTACAGATTCAGATGCCCATAAGAGCAGCAAGAATTGATACTTTCAGATTTTGAGGATCCTACAGCCAGGACATATAAAAGTCCGAAACGCAAGTTTAATTCAGAATCCCGAAAGACCTTTTAAGGAAAACTCAATTATGTACTATAATGCAATGAGAAGATATAAATCATAAAACACTAACTGATATCATCACCAAAGCACGAACATATACACGCATGCAAGCATAGAAATCATGCAACTGAACTTATATGGCTTACCTAGAATTCGATCAAGTAAATTGCATCTGCCTAGATTTGCTTCTAAATGAAATCCCTAATTTTCCTTTATATTTATGACTTAATTTCAACCCAGGACAGGACTCAATTATGGTTCGATTCTCTGTGGAAAAAGAAAATCAATGCTTCCAAAAAACAATGGAACTTGATTGTCCCAAAAAACACTCTTCTCAGAAGACAATGACTTAAAATAGAGTATTTGTCTTACAGGAAAGAAACTTAGAGTCAGAGTATCTGGAGCACTACCATACCTAGCCAATCACTTCCCTTGACTGTGTCATACATGTGCCACCTCCAATCATCCTCTGTCATATTTCCCAATGCAGCATTTATTCCACCCTGCAAAAAATCTCCAGTGATAAATATTAGAAGCGCATACGTCAATGGAAAAAAAATTGTACTACAATGGACTTTAAAGCGCATAAAATTTATTGCCATAACAATAAGTACAAACCATATTTCCAATTATCACTGATACCAAAATTTCTTGGAAGGAGACAATAATCATAACAAAACACTAGAATGATTTTGACTGAGTAAAAAGATAACAGATGGACACCAACATAGCGAAACATAAAACCGATGTGAGAAAATCTATCGGTAACATTTAAATTGAAAAAATTTAGAGTGAAAATATTTGAGCTTGGAAACATTTCAATCCAATTCATCCTATCATTTGAGGTTCAACGAATTTCATATCTTAGAATTTGGATTTAAAATCATTTGTTTTAAATCCCATCAGTTGGAAAGTAAAAGGATTTGAAATGCATGATCATGGAAGAATAATAGTAGGAAAAGGAAGAATTTTAAATGACTCTAACGTTGGGATGATTTCAAATCCTCAATACTAATGTAAAAAAAATACCTCATCTCGACATGTGTAATGGATTCTTTGATATGGATGCTGAGGTTCAAAAGTTTCAAACCAAAAAGTTTTCTGATTTCCTCTAATTAAGAACAGTCTAGAAATAAATAAGTTCTTCTGATCATAGAAAACTGTTGCCAAGATACGAATCTTTATTACAAGTACATCGGTTAAACTACTTGCCGTTACCATGGAGAAGAAGACCAGAAAAGGGAAAAAAACAAGAAAATGCAATAGTCCATTGACAGGCAACTAAACTTTTATGGAAAGCAACAAAAATAATAAGCAAAACTGTATCTAAAAAAATTGCATTTTCTTTTCCGAAGTACAAAATGCCTCCATTTCATCAATCTGAATATAATATATCACTCCAGAAAACAAACAATCCCAAATGGGAGAAGCAACAGAAAATTATCCTAATTATAATTACAATAAGCAAGTTAGGACTAAAAAGAAAAACAATGCCCATAAAATAAACCTTGCAGCGCACAGAAAGTGATAACATCCTTAGTACTAAAATATGCCGACATTACATCTGAATACTCCTTTTCCATTTCTCCATTGAAAACATAAACTAAAGTCAATCATTGGAAACATTCACAAACTGTAGAAGGAAACAAGTTCATATTCTGGAAAAAAGCACTTGCTTCAGTAAAAACAAAACTACTATACGTACAAACAGAGCTAGACAAAATTAGATTACCTGTGCAGCAACGGTATGGGAGCGAGTAGGGAATAGCTTGGTAATGCAAGCTGTGTTGAATCCATGCTCTGATAACCCTATCGCCGCCCTCAGCCCCGCACCTCCTGCACCCACCACCACTGCATCGTAGGTGTGATCCACCACTGTATAGGATGGCGCTCCCCCATTCTATTCAAAATTAATAAATAGAAGAATAAATACAGTTGAAAAATAAAATCAAACACATTATATTTCAAACACCCAGCTAATCCAGCAATTTAAAAACCCAAATACACCAATAAGAGGAAAAAAAAATAAAAAATTAAACGAACATTTGTACAACCACCAACTTTCTTAAAAAAGGAAGGGGACACCCAAATTTTTCGTCTAAAAATCAAACACGTTCCATTTCAAACACCCAGCTAATCCATAAAGCTAAAAAAACAAAATCCACCAATTAAAAAAAGATTAAACGAACATTTCACAAGGCAACAACTTTCCTATACGAGAAAAGTATAAGACCCAAGACAGATGTAAATAAAGCTGATAACTGATCAATTAAGGAAAAAAAACAATAGATAGATGGAGGAATCGTACCGACTGAGTTGAAAATAGGCGCCGGATGGAGTCGGCGGAGGTGGATTTTTTGGAGGGAATGCGGAGGCCACGGGACACGCACCGCCACATCTCTGTTAGATGTATCTATACGTGTACGTATCGATTGTGTATGCCAATGTTGATCTAGTGTGTGAGTGTGTGTGTGTGTGAGGGCTTTTTCGTTGGGGGCAGATGGTTTAGGGGAATGGGACTGGAGAAGAGTGGACACGGAAAAAGAGAGAAATCGCGAATGGGATTGTTTCTCGGAACAGGTGAATGGTGATTACTATAATCCTTGGAGTTTGTTGTATTTGCCCCTGGATTATCATCTTAAATACACTAATGCCATTCTAAGAAAATGAAAATTAGAGAATTATTGGTTCATAAATTAATTGAGGGTGATTATTGAATTACCATTTTTAATTACTCATTAGCCAATATAATATCTTTTAGTTTTTGTGATGCATAATTTTAGATTAATCAATTCATCTCGGTTGTGTTTCCAATGAATTTTTATTTCGTATATTTAGTCACTTCAAAACTAAGAATAGTTATATGCTATTTTTAAGAATGAAAAATTTGGACATTTAATGCAAACAAGCATTGAAAAAGATTTTGTTAAAAGTTATAGCAAAAAAGTCAGTTAAAAAAATATAAAAATAAATAATAATGAATTTGTACACGCATGAATGAAATATGAATATAAAAGAATTATATGAAATTTTACTGTGTTTATACTTATTATTAAATTATTCAAAATTATTTTACATGTATTTTTATAATTTTTTTTAATTATGACAAAACTTATAGATAAATATTTCAGTATAATTAATACTTTTATAAATTATTAATTTTTTTATATTTTTTAGTTGAATGATATTCAGTTAATAACTATAAATATTTTTTAATTTTTATATTTTAATAAAATATTACGAATATTTGCTAAAATGGAATTCATCAAGTATTATATGATATCTGTATTAAATATTTCATCTTAAAAGTACGAGTATTACTCGACAGATCAAAATGTGTACATAAAATATAAATATTTTTCATATATATGTGTATTATACGAACATAATACAAATTTTAACTAACATATGCTTATAATGAATGGATTAAAATAATACTAAAATGTTGAAACCAGAGCTTGTTTTTGAGTTATTTTTTGAGATTGTAAGGATAATTTCAAATTCATAGATAATGATTTTAGTTATTTTATAAAGTATAGTAATAAATTTGAAATTCAGTAAATTTTGGAGTCATTTAATATTTTTAACTTTGAATTATTATCACAATGACATAGAACAAGTTTCAACTGCAAAACTCATAAATGAAAATAAAAATATGGAATATAAAGAAAATGGAGTGCAAAGATGACATTGCTATATGGTCATTTTATATACATTATTGTTAAACAATGTATATATATATATATATATCTTCATAAATATCTGCAAAAATGAAAAAGGGCACACCAAGAAATATCAAAGTTGAACATTACCCAAACAAATGATGTAGAAATATAGGTTGTCTGGTCAACCGGGAAACTGAAACGAGAACGTTTTGGAGAATAAAGAGGTTCGGTGGAGGCGAGGACCAGAAAAGGTATTGGTGGAGGAATGGACGCGCTGACAAATTTCCAGCCAAGACGGAACCTAGCCACGTCGCTTATGCCCTCTCCACTATTTCCAGATCAAACACAAGTTGTCACCTAATTGGGAAAGTGAAACATTACACAATTACCCTCGGTTTTCCAACTTACTATATTTAGGGTTAGGGTTAGGGTTAGGCTAGCCAATTTTTTGAAATTTTATTCGACAAGAATTGATTCAGTAAAAATTAGTTTTACAATAAATAATTTATGTAAGAATTAATCTTGTCAATTGATTGGGTTAAAAACCAAGGTAAACCAAGAGTAGTAGTTTACTGATTGTCTTTGATAATTGTATTGAATTAATCATTATATTCTATGTACTCAATGGCGTATTAATTATTATTATAAAAAATAAAAATATTTACAAATCACAATTAGAGGTCAAAATATGATTTTAGGAGCCAAATACTTTTACTAAATTTCCCTCTAGATAAAATGGGAAATTGACTGTATGGATTATTAGCATTTTAACTTGAAGGAAATACTATAGATTTCTAAAAGAAAAAAAAAAAAGAGGTTGAAAATTGAGATCAAACTTTTTATACTTCAAGGCTTTGTTTTGTGTTATTTTTTGTTATTTTGAGGAAATTATTTTGATATAATGTATTTTGATAGTGAGATTAGAGAATGTTTGAATATTTTGTTATAAATAAATGATATGATATATTTTGAAAATATCTTTTATTATAAATGTCTTATTAATGTTGTTTGTTGTAATTAGTGAAAAATAATTTTAATTGCAAATGTTCTGCAAATGTTGTTTTATTGTAATTAGTTGGAGTATAATAAAATATAGAATTATTTAAATATTATAATTGATGATTTGTAGTTTTTGGGAATGAACATATTATCTTCAAAAAAATATAAGTGGCAAATGCATTTTTATTTTTGAAAAAGGAAAATGCAAGAATGAAAATAAAATCAAACAAAACCTAATTGTCTCAAGTAATTTGTGGCAGGAGTTCAAATTATATACCTAAAGTATGAGATATGTATCAATTGTAGATATTTTGTCAATATTGTTTTGCTGTAATTAGTTAAAATATAATAATATGTAAGACTATTTAAATATTATAATTGATGATTGGTGTTTTTAAGGAAATGAAAATACTATCTTTAAAAAATACAAGTAATAAATATATTTTTATTTTAAAAAATATTAGAAGAATGAAAATAAAACCAAACAAGCCTAATTGTCTCAAGTAATACGTGGCAGGAGCACAAATTTCATACCCAAAGCCCAATATTTAAGGCCCTCAAATCAAATATAGTCATCAGATAGGGCCTTGGAGTGGGATCACCTTTATCATTGTCATCAGGATACTAACTCTGCTATTTATTTATCTTCTACTCTCTACATGAACAGGTGCGGATTTAAAGTTTGATATTAAAAGAATTCATGAACGATGATTGGAGACGAACAGAATATTTTTTATGATTAATGATGATTGAAATACAAACAGGATCTTTTGATTAACTCTCAAATTTCAGTTAAACATCATAGTAAAGCAAAAGCCAGATTGCTGTACAGTAGTTCTACTCGCTGGGAAGGCCTATATTAGTTTTGACACCACAAGCCTATATGAATCACCGTACATTAACCATCAACGAACACTTCTCAGCCAATCCAACCTCTCGAGAACCTAAGACGATTACGCCTCTTATACCAATTCTATCAGTTCTGTCTGATGAACCTGATGGAGATATAATGGTCAAAATACCATGAAGACCATTGGAAACCCCAAGCAACTTTAGCACTCATCACCTCAGTAATCTCCAATCAGCAGTAACCACTATTTCGGCATTGCATATTCCTTACACACAAATAGCCAGGTAAAATATATGGTGAATCAAATAAAACAATGAGTACTGGTCTCTTTAATAGAACAAATTCGATTCAATGAAATTCGTAAGACGTAGAATGATCCACAAAATCTGTTATTATATATATCATGAACCTATATTAGGAAATATATGCAGCAATAGCCATGGACTCGTGATATCTAGCTTCATACTCTCATATTACACAAGCAAAGATGCCTCCAATGATGTGCTTCGTTTCCTTGGATTGTCTGTCAAACAAGTCAAGCTGACATGATCAAACTAATTTCCTTTTGCAAAATGCCACCTTAATTAAAACATAGGAAATCCAAGAAAGCAGTGCCCAAAGCCTCTTTGTTTACCAAACAGATGACTTCAGGATTTTCTTAGGTGGCATGGTGAGATCAAATGGAGTAAGTAAAGGCCAGATTCAGTAACTTCATACAACCAGGAGAACAAAAAAGATAGTCCAACAAGGAGGCACTTAGCAGTTGACACTGTTTAGTTATTCCCCCAAAGGAAATAGAGTGCATAGTAGTTTCTATTGTCTGAAGCAATCAACGTTTTGGTTGCCATCTCAAGTAGTTAGTTTAAATAATGAAATTCCCACAGCTCATCCAATAATTGAAATGTCCTGAGAGTAAAATTTAGTAACTCAAATTTGATAGCCAAAATTTGTAGTTTTAAGCCATAACGACATTTACAGTTTTAAGAGCTGCAAAATTTGAAGTTAGGGGACCAACTTTTGCTCAAATTATCCCAAGTCCCTTGTTGAGCTCCTTCTATTCTCAATGCTTTAGTGTGTGGATCACAAAAATGGTCAAAGAGAGCCATACCATATTTCTTACAACAGGTTGGCAAGTGTACATTAATGATGTTGCAGCCTTGAGTTTCCTGAGATGTATCTGAATACCCCATTTTAATGCAGGTGAACATTGTTTATTGTGTACCCATAGTTGAGGACATTCACATGGATAGAGGTAGAAACAATCTTCTATCCCTCTTCCTTGCAAGCGACCGCCGCAAAATTCTCAAACGTATAGGAAGAAGGATGCCAAGGCATAAAATACCGAAGGAAATCCAGTAATGCTTTAGGTAAAGGGTAACATATGATGAAACTAGAAGCACAACAAAGATGAAGGCCCAAAAAATAGCAACGGCAACATCGCTCCTGCATAAAGAAAAAGACCATATGAATTAGAGAAAAATTTGAAGATATGTTAGACGAAGTGAACTAAAAAGAAAGGCAGGATAAAAAGACACAAAGCATCAAATTAATTTTTACATTCAAAATGTGGTAATGTTTTACTAGAACTGGCTACATTGATGATGATACAAACTTTAGAAAAAGGATTTTGAATACTATAGCAACAGCCCCAAGGATCCCCCCTCTCTACACAGTACACTACACGACCAAGTTTATTAATCCAAGGCAAGTGATTTTTCTTCATTACAATAATAACAGATGCATAGGGATGCTCAAATTTTTGATATTGCTAATACGAGTTGAGCTTAATAAAATTCTGATGCCAGTAGATTGGTTCTCCAAAGTATCATGAAGGAATATAATTCTTCGCAAAGAGAAGATACACTATAAGAGATGCTTTTGATGCATTTGTATCCTTTGAGTTTATCTATATTTTGCTCCCACGGGAGACATTTTGGAAATCACTCATCATCTTATCAGTTTTCCAACTCAAGTGTCAAGATCATTGGAATGCACTAGTTTTGGTTTCTAATACCAAAACTTTGATAAGAAAAGAGAAATAGGTTGGAAAAGTTTTAAAGCAAGCAAATATTATAACAAATTTTCTTTCATTATGCGGGAACTCTCGTTCTGATAATATTGGTGGCAGGATATGCTATTCCGTCATTACCAAAACCAAAGTTAAACCAGACAATTAAGGATCAGAAAACAACAGCCGGCTGTACTGATTTTATCTGGTTCAATGTATAGTTTTTGAAAAAGTCAATTATCAACAACAGCGTCTACAAAAATAAAATGATGTTGCCTCACTATATTTTGAATTGGATGATTGATTAGCATGTGAAGTAAGACAGCGTTCATTAGAGGCAACATTCTAACTCAAGATAGTGTTTTTCGTAACAAAGATCCTTGATTTTGGACTTCATGCCTATCTTTTCCTGTCTTCCAGATGCTGAGATGTGTTAAAAGCATACTAGATACTGATGAGCAACAATAAGATACAATGGCAGTAATTCTTTGTTAGTAAAAATAGCAATCCAATATTTGTCAAATGACAGCTGGTAGACTGGTCTCTGCTTTATAAAGGACATGGGATGTGCAGGAGTGATGAGTGTCCACAAGAGAATAAACCTACTTAAACCTTTTCAGGAGGCATTGTCTTTCAGCAGTGACCAGACAGAAGCAACTTCACAAGTATCAGATCTAGTTATTGAATAGAATTTAAGCACGTAACTAAAAAATTAAAATTTTTGAAAAAATATAATATTAAAGGACCAGACCATAAGCAACTTAAGGAGTAACACACTGACGATTAATTGAATGGGTTTTGTCCACATAGGAGAGAACTTCCCAAAAAAATGAAGGAAAACAAAGAGAAATTTTTTAACGCAAGAAACCCTACGATAAAAGATTTTGGAATATTGAAAAGTTGCAGGCAGAATATAGGTTAGGGTACTTTTGAGGGTAGACATACTGGGTGTGTTGAGCTCAAAATGACAACAAACCAGACTTTGCTAATGCATAGCTACTATGTCTAAGCAAGTATTTTAAGCTCAAAAGTTTGAGACTTCACTAGAGACCTTGAAGAACTCAAGCAGACTTTATACCCATGACATACCATGAGCATAATTAAATTTGATTTGATCAAATATCACTCACAACATGGTGATATATGTTAACTTCACCTGCAGTAAAGCCATAATCTGATATATTAGCATACCCTGACAGAATTCTTAAGTTAATTTTTCTGTCCTTCAGAAAGTGACTTCATTTCCAGGCTGAAGATTTTCCAAAGTACAGAAAAAGAAGTTGTTTCACCCCCTTGACTTGACACGATCAATAATGGACTGAGTTACTTCACTAAACTATATGGAGAACATAATAACTCATTTACATCTGTTCACTTCTATTAAAACTACATTATAATATCATAAATGCAGATGTATTTTCTTGAACTTCACCAAATGGAGTCAACTCCAAGAGTCCGGTATCGAGATATGACTAATGAGTAAGCATTAAACTCATGTACTCCATCAAATTTGGGATGCACATATGAAAAGAATTTATGACAATTAGAAACAGGCATGTTCACATGGCTGACATACCATTGCACATGTTACAGTATAGCATACCATTCTCTTAACTTGATTCTACTAATTCTTAAATCTCTCATACTAATGCATATACAAAAGTAATTCAAAAATTTGACTCTAACAAAAGAAATGCCTTATATATATTTTAAGTTGTTTCCTAGGGAATCCTAAAAATCATTTGTTTTGCAACCGAAGTGGTATTGTTCCCCAAAATCCACAAATATCGCAATTGATGCAGCAAGACAGAGGGTTGGAGAAATTCCACTGAAAGCACAAAGAAAAAAAGCTACAGAAAGTGTATGAATGAACATGATAGGCTAGGCACACAAAAAATATGTATCTTTAAGCTATAGATTGTTCCCTATAGCTCTCAAGAAATTCACCTCCAAAATACAAAGCTAATTGAACACACTAAGAAATTCATGAGGAAGAACTCAACCAATTTTTAAAGTTAACATTGCAAAAAATAGAAAAAAAGAAGATAAAGCCGATATTAGAGAGAAAGACATTGATATTTTTTTTCTTCTTTTTTCTGTTGAAGTATTAGAAGTATTTATAAACTTCCAAAACATGTCTTGAATAAGTATCTTTTTTCATGTAAAGAGTGCCTGGATGCGTAAACACACATTTTCGCTAAAAAAACACAATGTTTCCATCACCAAATTGTACAATCTCAAATATCTAACCATTAAACCAATTACGCAGAACAGCTGACTCGTTGCGCAGATCATAGTTTGGTTTGAGCTGTAACATACAAGTTAGTCTGCTGTTGGAGTTGATTGGTCAGTTAGCTCCTCCGTTCGAGTAGTAAGCTTGTTGGAAAAATTTCAATGAAAGCACAAAGAAACAAGGGACAGACAGTGTATGAAACACAAAATATGATAGGGTAGGCACACAAAAAAATTGTCTAAGATATAGATTTCTCCCATTATAATATAGATAGTATTTAGGAATCCATCTCCAAGATACAATACTTACTTAACACACCAAGAACTTTAAGAACAAGAACTCAACCAAGTTTTAAAGTTAAAAATACAGAAAAATGAAAGAAGAAAAAATCGATTTTAGAAAGCAAGAGATTGATAATCTTTCTTTTCGTATTTCTTTTCAAGCACTGGAAGTATTATAGACCTCCAAAAGATATCTTGAATAAGCATTTGAAGTAGATTAGTTAGCTCCTCCCCTCCCTTCTCGTTGGATAGTCAAATCCGCTATGTTACTCTCTTTGATTATTGATTTATTTATTTTTTTATGTATAATATATATATATTATATATATATATATATATATAAATTCCAATATAAATTCTTTATAAGGAAATTCAAGAGAAAGTCTCAAGACTTTCATGACCAACTAATACCTGACAAATGCAAATGTTTGAAAACTCAATGGGAACAAAATATTCAATGTGGTACACTATATTTTATTAAAATACATACAACAGCAATCTCTTTCTAGCACGTACTTAGAAAACAATTTCTCGAAATATGTAAGATAAGACAGTCATTTATTACCGCAAAAAATTACAAATTTCAAAGTGCAAATTAACCAAATTCTCTAAAATCAGTGATCAAGGTTAGTTAACTTGCGAAAGAGGTACAGGACATACCAGGTGGAGAAAAGGGGTTTGGGAGAGAAGACAGCGAGAGCGGTGCACTTGTGCTGGGATCGGATCTGGTAATCTCTCAGTTGTTCCACGAGTTTCGATCGAGTTATCATCGAATTGCCCCTCCAAACCGGAACCCAATTCTGCCCCACCTCAGAATTCAATTGAACTGGATAGAATCAAAACGCAGCAGATTCTATGCGTGAATCGCAAATTGAACTCCGTTTGATGCGGAAATCAATATTCTAATTCCAATTTCGATTTTGCGGATTTATGTAACATTTAATTCTGAACAGAAACAGGGATTTTGTGGAAGACTCGCTGCGGAAGAGAAAGAGTTTCAGTTGTAAGCAGGGAGTGTGGAGTACTTTGCTGTGCTTAATAAAATTAAAATGAATTACTACAACTTCTTAAATTTATTTTCATCCAAAACTGCACAATGGTAAAATAGAAATTTCATTCAAGATTTGGCGGTGACGTGAATAATTTTCATTGTTACGCCCTTTTTAGTCCCTTTGCTAAAAGATTTACATCAATTATTTCCTATACAATTAAAAATTTTATTTATCCCCTTCATCTCAACAAATTTAGCTAGATGAACATACATATCCTTAAGCCTAAATAATAAAAAAATTATTTTACCCCCTATTATGGCTTATATAACATTTGCCCATTGTATCATAAAAATGTTAATTATTTTGACCCCAATCTTTATTCAACATAAAAAATTAATTAAAAATTATATAATTTTTATTTAAATAAGTCTAAATAAAATACTAATAGATTAAAATTCATATAATTGTTACTATTATACCTAAAAATGAAAGAATATTTTGAATTATAAAATTCTCTAAAGAAAACATTGAAAAATAAATTTTGAAGGAAAAACTCCTCTACAATCAAATATATCAATAATTTTGACTCAAAAATTTTCTTCTAATTAAAAAAATATATAAGGTATCATTTTTGTTTTATATAATTTAAACAAACACAAAATTATTAATAAAATATATACTACTAAAATAAAATAAATATATTATTTCTATTACATAAACAAAAACAAAAAAGCACTTCAAATTACAAAGTCTTAAAGAAGGAAAAAAATTCAAGAATGAAGTCTTAAAAAATACATCTTTAAAATTAAATATATCAGCTAATTTGATCCTAAATTTTATTAAACATGAAAAACTAATTGAATAAGGTATCAATTTTTCTTTACATAAGCTTAAATAAGCGCACAACATATTAACAAAATATCATACTACTAAATTAAAATAGATTGATTTGTTATATTTTAAAAAAAATTAAATTAAATTATTAAAAAAATAAAGTAATTTAAAAAATGAATTCTTAAGCAAAATGAATTCCATCAAATTCTCAAACTAACTTTTTGGTGATGAGCACCACCAATTTGCTTGTGTTGGATTTCATTCACATGTTTTATCTTAAATAGGCCTATTCAAATTAATGAAAAAATCATAAAGTTAAATGTAATAGTCTAAAAAATATATCCTAGAAAAAATAACACTTTTAAATTTCAGCAAAATTTTAATACAACTTTTTTAGAATACATACACTACACAAATTTTAAATACGACTAAGTCCTTATTTTTAAATAAATATGGGTTCAAATTGGCAAAGTGAATTTAACCTTTTTTGTTTATATTTATGTAATAAAAATAATATATTCATTTTATTTTAGTAGTATATGTTTTATTAATAATTTTGTGTTTGTTTAAATTATATAAAGCATATTTATTTTATTTTTTAATTAGAAGAAAAATTTTAGGTCAAAATTATTGATATATTTGATTGTAGAGGGTTTTTCGTTCAACATTTATTTTTCAATATTTTCCTTAAAAAATTTCATAGTTTGAAATATTCTTTCATGCTTAGATATAATATTAATAATAATTATATGTGTTTTATATTAGTATTTTATTTAAACTTATTAAAACAAAAATTACACAATATCTCATTAATCTTTTATGTTGAATAAAGTTTAGGGTCAAAATAGTTGAAATTTTTATCATAAAGGGGGCAAATTCTATACAAATTATAATTGGGGATATATATATATATATATATAAAGGTTTAAAGGTATTTATATCCATTCAGCTAATTTTGTTAGATAAAAGGGGTAAGTGAAGATTTTAATTGTATAGGGGGTAATTGATGTTAACCCTTTAATATAAAGGGGTAAAGTGAATTTAACCATTTTCGTTATGTACCAACATAAGGGACTAGTTATATTTCTCATATCAATATTCAGTATAAATATGTATTTTTTGATTTAAAAATTGGTGATTATTCTAATTAATAAGGAAGAAAGGTGTAATAAATAATTTTTTATTATTTATTTGTTTTATTCTTTTAATTTTTTATAGTAGTTGTTGAAAAATAAAAAATATAATTTAATTCTTGATGGGTCTAAAATTTATTGCTGGCCCTTGAATATCATAATTTTTTTGTATATTGATCTATATATGGAGGATTGTGATGCATCTTGTTCTCCTAACCACAAGAATAACAACAATATAACTTATATTAATTTTAAGTCAATTTAACCTTTAATAATGTAAATCCTTATTACGTTGTGTTATTTATCATTCATTTTATCTCAATTACTAATATGTTTTATTTATCTTGCACTTTTTTCAATTTCAATAAATGCATCATCATATATATTTTGAAAAGCCATCTTAGTCTAAATTTTTCTTTTTCTTTTCCTCCTTTTTTTTTGGTATCATCATCATATATAGACTAAGGTGGCCTTTCAAAAATATCACCATGAAGCAAATGCTCTAGGCCGCTAGGCGGCTCTTGCATCTTAACCAAAAATTGCTCTTGCTTTGCACTTTCTTAGCTAAGAAGTGAGCGCAATGTTTCCCTCAATGAATAAATGAGTCATCTCCCATCTAAGATCATGTAACATGTGTCTACACTCTTCAACAATAGCAGTCAATGGATGATATTTTTCAACACAATTCTTTATAAATATGACTAATATTTTTGAGTTAGATTCCACAACCAAATTAAAATAAATCTTCAGCATCAAAAGCCAACAACAATCCTTATTGAATAATCCACAATTCCAATCCCTCCCATAATCCTTCCATCTAATGGCTTGCACCACATCTTTGTCATTGAATAAATTCATATGAAACTATTCAAGGAAAGAGATGTTAGGATCAGGAAGGAAAAAGTTATCAGATAAAAAATTTGTTCCGTCTTTAATGTAAAAATTGCAATTTCTAATTACATGTTCGGTATTATCATTATCACATGCAAATCTAGTGCAACAAGCGGAGGAAAGCATATCTCTTTCATATAAAAGAGCACTAATATATAGTTTATCATATTTATAGAGCCATGCAAAATACTTTTTAACTTTTTTGATAATTTCAACGTCCAAAATTTATTCTTACTTTCACAACAATAAATTCCAAAATGTAGATTTAGCAGAAAACACTTACCATTACTAGTATGTCCTTAACAAAGAGAATAAGTGATTTCAACATGTTTCACAAGTAGAGTGACTTTAACGAAGTCAGAAACAACTGAATATTTAACTCTTCTTCTCGATTTAATAGATGTCACATCCAATGATGTGCACCCAATATGCATCTCACCATATATTTTATACACATATCCATATGTGTGAATGTGTGTAAATATATGAAAAGATGTATATCGGGTGCAAATTACCAAGTATGTAGTATCTACAATGAGTTATCGTTGGAGAATATAATCCATTGGATCAACTTATTCATAAAATGTGTTAAATTAAAACTTGTTATTGAATGAATTTTTGAATTAGTTACATTCATAAAAATTTATTCTAAAAAAAAATAAGAATTGACCGCTTCTCAAAATCCACTTGCGCCGCTTAAACCATTCTAGCCAAAATGTAATTTTCCTACCATTCCCCACATTCTAATTTTAGCTTCCAGTTTCACAAAAAACTCTTCCAAAAGAGAGAACCATTATATTTATCCCATTTGATATCACCTTCTTTATCTATGTATAATTTTTTTTATCACATTAGCCCACAAAGAAGAGTCATTTTTATTAAGCTTAAAGGATAATTTGGTGATTAACCCAACTTTTCATAATTTCCAAACTAAATTAAGACCCTTTTGCTATTAGTTTTCATTTTGGTAGACTTCATTAGAATTGATTATCTCATCCTTCAGTTTTTGTTCTCGCTTTTCTTGGATCAGAAAAAGTGGTAGAATTCTTCATTGAAGAAGCGCTCTGATCTGAATCTGGTGCAACAAAGGCAGAACTATTGAACTTGCAATCTCACAAAAAACCAAATCTAGTTATTTTATTTAAAATTATATTTCCCTAACGCCTCGTCGCTGTAAATTCCAAAAAATACGATAATAAAATATAATAAATTGATAAACAACGACAAATGATCACACAAGTCCGTTGTCGTCCAGCGGTTAGGATGCCTGGCTTTCACCCAGGAGACCCGGGTTCGATTCCCGGCAACGGAATTTTTATGTTTTTTGCCTTTTAACCCGGTCCAAGCTGCTCCAGGCAAAATAAAGGAATAAAATTTGTTAAGATTATTGAAAGTACTTCAAAAAAAGACGCTAGCACTTTTATACTTAAAATGTATTAACAATAGCTTATTTTCTAATGATGTATATTTGGATATAGGATGACTGATTATATTTAATAAGTTTATGATGTAACCGAAAGAGAAATCAAACTTTACTTAAATTTTAGGGCATTTTTGAAAAATTGAATTCTTTGGAAAAGGAAAGAATGATTTTCAATCTTGATATATGGTTTGATTTAAAGTTATTAATTATATTTTATAAATTTTAGATATGTAATACCACACAATTATATAAGTACCTGCACGAAACAAATTATTATTACTAACATAAACTAAACCTCAGAATTCTTCTCTAGCACTTTTGCATTTGTCCTAAACAGCCCACATCCAGGTGATCAACTCTCTATATAACCTTGAGATTTCTACAAATACCAGGCACCAACACCACCACTACCTCCTCATCTTGCCAAAGTTGAAGAAACTGCTATCTAGCAATGTGATGGGCCATAACTCAAATTGAGACCAAAAGTTAAGTTCAAAATACCCAATAAAATTGGTCCAAATTCATACACTCACGAAATCCTAACGGTTCATGTACCATATCAAAATCGATTTAGAAATTTATAAATACCTCAAATTCCCACCATTTTGAAGTATGTAATTTCAACCGTACATCTTTATGTTTTCTATCACTTTATAATTTTTAATTTTAGTGTCCGATTCCACTCACCTAAGATTTGACAATTAATGAGGAAGTTGACATTTAAAGATTTGTACCCACACCCCATCACAATGGCATATAAACCAATCATCCCCCTTGCATTTCTTCTCCAAATGCCTGATATTTTTTGAATGCTGGCAAAATCTCAATCTACTGAGGTCTGAATGGAAATGAAGGCACATTGGCAGAGAGTTGTGGGATTTTATAAACATAGCTTTTCTTCCAACATTTGGCAATGGCCAGACTCCCATGATCAATCTTGCTGGTCATTGTGATCCTCATACAAATGGCTGTACAAATTTGAGTTCCGAAATCCAACTCCTGCCAAGCCAAAGGCGTTAAACTTATGCTATCAATTGGAGGAGGAGCCGGGAGCTACTACCTCAGCTCTTCTGAGGATGACAGACAGGTTGCAACCTATCTTTGGAACAGTTTCTTGGGCAGAAAATTGTCCTCTCGCCCATTGTGCAATGCCATCTTGGATGGAATCGACTTTGATATTGAGGTGGGGGGAACCAAGCTTTACCGAGATGATTTAACGCGATATCTTTCCAATTATGGAAAGTATACTTGACCGCAACACCACATTGTCCATTCCCTGATTACTACTATACTGGCAATGCCCTTCAGACATGTCTTGTCGACTATATTTGGATGAAATTTTATAATCACCCTCCTTGCCAAATGACAGGATTAGTTGAAAAAAGCCTGAAACCTGAATTATAAAAAAAAATTAATAATAATAAAGATGTGATGCTGTGGTCCGAGTATTGACTATTATGACAATGGTTGCAATTCTTCCATCAAGAATGATGTTTGATCAATTTCACCCCCCTGGAATTTTGTGAACCGCTTTATGATTTTTTAATTTCTATAGCAATGTGTAACCATATTATACGCAGATGCCCTGAGTGCATTATCAGCTTATGCTTCTACTTGTTGCCAGCCAAAAAAATTACCGCCAAAAATCATCAACTAATAATATATCTCAAAAGATAGTTACAAATGTTAAAAGAGAATTTTGTATTTCCCGAGGCTTCATTTGTATCTTCAAAAATAGTTAAAATTTTTAAATTTATAATAATAAACCCATTGAACTTATTAAATCCTGAAATTCTTAATTTAAATTATTTTTTAAATCATTACAATTAATTTTAAATTCATCTTATATAATCATTTAAAATCATTTCCTCACATTTTCTTCTCAAATAAAAATGCTTCAACCTTAACTAAAAGGGTTCAAAAAGGGGAAAAAAATAAGTACCATTTGTGGGTTTAGAAAATGTATTAACAAATCATGGATACCAAGAAACTAGAAAATTAAGGGCAAATTGTTGGTAGAATTTTCTTTTGCAAATTCTTATCCGCCACCTATAAAATCGTATCCACAAAACATGCACATAACATCAATCAATATAATACAAACCAAGAATTTGGTGGTACAAATTTGATGGGATACTTCAAGAGTATTTATTTGCAGGATTGTAAAAACACTTGTCAGCTTGCTAAGCAGTCAAGTTGATTGCCTTGAATACGCGATCAAGCAGTATATATCTAAACATAAATAAACCAAATTTGTTACAACTGAAGAAAAGCAATGCAAAACAAGCATAAAAAACACAGATTTGCTCTTGCATGCTATTTGATGATAGATTTCTTCCACGCAGTTCCATTTTGCAAATATCAATTATCACATTTTTGTCCGACACATGCAATAACGAAACACAAGTAAATCCTAGTTGTAGAATAATTTATCTTGAACATCATAAGCAGATGTTGCTTTGTGTAGGATGACTATACTGTTCAAATACAGGAGAACACTTTATAAAACAGAAAAATGGAAGAATAAATTTGGGGGTAGAGAAACAAATAGTAAGGCCACAAAATCTGAGCACCTGAGCGTCCACAGAAAAATCTATATGAAATATGCTAACTTATCAAATCAAAGAGCCCATCATCAGCCATATTTAGAAAAGAAAATTCAATTTTATGAATGAACATAAAAGCTGAAAATAGGATTTGAGACGCATTGTTAATGGTAAAAAGGAAAAGGTGGATGTACTACTCCGAATTTCATTTCCAGCATCATCAGAAAATGAGAGCACAGTCAACATGACTGTTCTCACAATAAAAGTCCAGGAGATTTCATGTCAATAATAATCTTGACTTCCAGATATTCATGCCTACACCCATTTATATTAATATAGGTTACCTGATGATGATGACCCCGCCAGCCTGCTTTTATCAGCTATGAATTGTACTGTAATTTTCTATCCAAGTAAAGAATTCATCCTCTCCAGATATTGACAAAAATGAGAGGAAACATGAAAGCAAATGACGGCAAAAACATTCAGCATTCCTTTAAAAAGATCAGCCATTAGCTGCTGAGAGTCGAGAGCATTCCTCCAGTTGCATTAGGGATCACCACCTCCCAACCAGGTCCTTTTAGAGGAAGAACACTTCGTTCTGACTCGCCCTTCTCATCTTCCTCTGATAAATTAGCAACCAAATCGCTACGGTCCAGAACTCTCTCCAGGTATTCATCACTAATATCAGTCTGAATCCATTTGTCCTTTTCATCTTCTTCATCATGAAGAAGAGCTAACAATTCCTCTTCCTAGAACAAATAACTACATCAATGGCAGTACAGTCTTGAATACCCAGAGGCATGGGCCATCATATGGTGTACAGCGGAGCACATGAGCAGTCTTTATATGTAAAAGATGCAACAGAAGTCAAGTGAATGAAGAACATTCTTTATATGTAACGCCAGCATATGAGCATGATTTGTTTCATTACCCAATGATGAACGTACAACATCTTTATGCCTTCTTAAACTGTCAGTTAAGACTCTATAAAATGTGTTGGAAAAAACAAAGACTGCCAAAACAAATACTAAAAGAAGACATGAGAAATGAGACTCCAGAATAATCTTATGCTACCATGCACGGAAAAATAACTGCCAGAGTATTAAACCCCCTGGTGTGACAAACTACAGAAACACAAGAAACAGCATACACACACACATTGCACTAACCGTCATGGTATCTGTTCCATCAGCCTTGGATCTTTCCTGCTTAAACTGTCCCTTTCCAATCACAACATGTTCAAGCTTCAACTTGCTAAAAGCTCTTTTCAGAATTCGACCCTGAGAGTATAAGATTGTAAGTTTCTGCACTGACTTACCCTTATATAATTGTATGTATATATAAAAAAATTCTATTTTAATTCTCACTTTATTTTTGCCTTTTCATAATCATTTAGATTAATATTGTTAAATGCATATTGAAGATATATTTATTTATAATGGTGGGTGGGGGGGGGAGGAGATGGAAAGCACTTTTGCATGTGTGAGAGAGAGGAATATCATTTATGAGGCACCTCAACAGATTGAGCAGTAGCTAGCCTGTAAACATGAACAGGTTTTGTTTGACCAATTCTGTGACACCGATCCATTGCCTGTAAATCCATCTGAGGATTCTGGAATGCAATTGCAACTTCATCAATCCTCGAAATAAAAAGGTAGCAATTTCACCCAGGTAAAAAAGCAAATACAGTGTGTGTGTGCTGAGAGAGAGATGATAACACAAGTTGAAGAAGATACCCAATCACTGTCATATAGAATGCAGGTATCAGCCGCAGTCAGATTAATACCCAGCCCACCGGCCCGGGTGCTTAGGAGAAAGATTCTATAATTACTGTCCACATCATTGAATTCCTGAATCTGCTTGTGATTTCACCAAATAATGTAAGGTCAAATCAATTTACAATGTTCAGCAGATAAGCAACAAACTAAAATTGTAGAACATAAGGTCCAATACAATGTTCTTTTAGCTTGAGCACATAAGGAACAAGCTGCTACACTAACATTGAGCCCCCTAAATCACAAATTATCAGATGTTCAATAAGTCTGTTGCTTAAAAATTGTAATTGAGAAAACCAAACTTCCAAGAAGTACACTAACACTTTTCTTTTTTGTATCTTTTCCATATTCTGTCATTGAATATTAGAAAACTATTTACATGCACAGAGATAAGAAACACAACCATTAAGTCATTAACCATCATTAAGTTTTGGTATACGACATTTGAAAGAAATTCAATGGAAGCAGCAGCAAAGAATAGAATAGATGAAATAGAAAATCCAAGATAAATGACGTGCAGCAATTGCACTAAACAGATAGCCAGATATAACTTGCGAACTAGAAGGGGAGAGAATAATCATAGATGATGAGACATAAGGCAACTAAGATAGACATGAAAAGCCAAAAGTTCTGTTTGACCTTTCATAATCACTTGAATCACGACTCCTGCATATACATAATGAATGATAAACATATACAGAGAGATCATCTATAAAATACCAATCAGCCTTCAGATTTTATGGATGTCGTAACATTCAGCTGAAAAGAATAGAAGATTCTCAACCAGCGGATAGCATGTAGGAAGCACACTTAGCAAAAACTTGTTTATCTACATTTTAGAGAGCAGAAAGAGAGCATTACCAACAAAAGAAAACCACCATCAATTTCAGATGTTCTCGACAACAAAGGAAGAAAATAGAGAAACTAAGAATAAATAAACAAAATGAAAGCAAATAAATACAGTAAAAAAGATTTCAATACCTGTCTTCTTCGTTCTGCCAATTTAACATTGCCATCAATTCTGCAGACTTCAAATCCCTTTTCACTGAAATAGTAATCCATTATGTCCAAGATCTTGGTCCATTGAGAAAATATCAAAACCTGTTAACTCAGATAAAGTTAAATGAAATAAACCAACAGGAAATAACAAGTCACATCTTCACATTCATCTTCATACAAAAGAACAAGTTCTCAAGTACCTTGTGCTTGCGAGCAAACAGCTTAGCCAATAATCTGTCCAATAATTGAAATTTGCCACACTGCTCAACTATCTGTTCCACAGGCGGATAACAGTCTGCCAAAGAATACAATACAGGACACTAAAAGATTAGGAAGGATTTTAATTAATTTGATTTAATTAAATTTTAGGTGGCAGATAACATACAGGAACCATCAAATGCAGACTCTAAGAGGTCAGGATGGTTGCAGTTCTTCCTAAGTTGAATCACCAAATTATTGAGCTTTCCTTTCACACCATAAGCTGCATGCTCACAAAGTCAGTCGTCCAGGTTGATTATCCTGATATCACTTCGATAAAAGTAAACCATTGATTCTTTAAAAAAAATGGTTTGTAAAGTAGTGCAGGAAATGGGATTTGAATTCTACAACATCCAAAAACAAACGGCGTCAGAATAAAGCTGCAGTACAGGCTACCAAGAAGTTAAAAAAGGAAAATTGTACATCACCACAAAGCATTAAGACAAAATTCAGATTCAGTTTATTTTGAAGAGGATAAACAACCCAACAACAAGAGTAATGAAAAACATGGAAAAGAAAATCATACTGCTTGAAGACTATTTCAAAATGACCTAGATGTCCCTATGAAGATGCACTAAAACTAACAGCTCTGCTTAGAAAACTTGCTAAATAGCAATTCCTACCAAAATGAAATGAAGTAGTCATTACCAAAACTTGTTTTCTCTCTCAGGTGACCCTCCAGTGTCCGATTAATGAGATGATCCTGGAAGTTCTTCTGATGCGCAGTCAATGTGGCATACAAGATAATTTCTTTCTTCCGTGGGAGCATTTGTTCCACATCTGCTTTCATTCTGCGTAGGAGAAATGGACGCAATATAGCATGGAGTTTGGCCACCACCTGCAGATTTATGTAGTGACAAGTATGAAAATAACCATCAAATAGGTAGCCTTCTATGGAAACTCAGTCCATCATTATGAGCGCACCTGTCCCCTTCTTTTCTCTTCCGTTTCTTCCTTGAGGGCTTCATTAGTGCACTTCCCTGAAAAGTCGAACCTGAAAGATCCACAACATATAAAACAGTAAGGAAAGAAGAACTTAAGCCTTTATTCAACTGATATAGATTCCACATAATGGATAACCTCAACAGTGTTAACTATTTAAAAATCTGCAATCAGGGGAGAAAAGGTTTCAGGATATTATAGAAATTAATTCCAATAGAGTTGTGGCATGGATGTTAATATAATTTCCCAAAGTTCGCCAGATACTTAATTTAAAGTTTTTGGGCACTTTTTGAATCTTCTCAGCCAATTTATCCGTCACAATCTGATTCGCAATCAGATCATAAACTAAAATTCCACCACTTCATAACTAATACTCCCAACCGAAAGACAGCTAAAAGGGGTTCATCTGAAAAAACAACCAGTGGGAAGATAAGAAGAAAAGCATTCCCATAAACCCATAGGAATATTGCAAGCAAAAACCCCTAGTTACTTTGTCAAAAACTAAAAATTCCTAAACAAGGGACCCACAAAATAATAATTTGCCATTTACAAACTTACCTGCTTAAACATCACACTTTCAGAATTAATGTATTTATCAAAATTGGTAAAACATATTAATCTACATTTGGCAAAAAAACTTGACTATGCAAGTATATCTTTGACGATAGGATAATCAACAATGAACAAAAGCCGGAATCTCTAACTAAAAAATGTAGTCAACTATTAAAATAGTAAAATCAAATGATGGCAATGATAGAAAATAATGTCTCACATACTATTGTCAAAGGAATACTTCTCAATACAAAAGAAAACAATTTCATTGCAATAGTTTAACATACATATGAGAAACACAGATTTTAAATATATAATATTAATCGATAAGTATTTCACAATTAGAAGTTCATTACCATGACTCAAACTCTTCATGGGATGAAAAGATATCAGGAAGAATGAAATTCAACAGTGACCAGAGCTCAGCTAAGTTGTTTTGCAGAGGTGTGCCAGTCAAGAGAAGCTTATTCTCAACAGATAAGTATTTCAGTTCCTTCACCAATTTACATTTCGAATTCTTCAACCTGTGTCCCTTCAAGAAGAATTATATCTTTGAATAAGGCAACAATAGTACATGAGTAATTCTTAAAATTCAGGCACTTAAACCAAATTCAGGAAGGAAACAATAACTACACAAGTTATACATACCTCATCTACAACCAGGTATTTCCAGCTGTAATGCCTCAATTGTCGTCTTGCATCACTTAGTGCAATTTCATAAGAAGTAATGACAATAGGGAATCTGGGACCTATTGTCCTTGGCATGTGCTTTCTAATAATTTCATCCCTATATTTCTTATCACCATGGTAAATAATCGCATCCACTGAGGGCACAAACCTAGCAAATTGCAACTCAATAGTCATCTTATTTTACATTCATATATTATGTGGAAAAAAAATATCTCCAGTCATCATGAGAAAGTAATAATTAAGTACCTCTCTATTTCACTCATCCAGTTTGAGAGAGTGGAGAGGGGAGCAATAATTAAGTAAGGCCCGTGCAATCCATTTCCTTTGAGGTGTGCAAGAAAAGCAATAGTTTGAATTGTTTTTCCAAGCCCCATTTGATCAGCAAGGATCCCATTCAATCCATTTTGCCACAATGAGATCATCCATTTGACACCTTTAATTTGATAAGACTTCAACTTTCCGCCAGTCAACAGGGGTACCAGTTCTTCCTGCTCTTTCTCAGCTCTCTCTTCATCTGTAAGGGTCGAATCTTCAGCAGAAACACCATCTTTAGTTCTTGTAAGCATGGCTGCAACAGCTCTCTTGGCTTTCCTCTATAGATGCATGGAAGTTGTTTGGGCAAAATGGAGCTCATAAGTGATAAATGAAAATGAGAAAACCAGTTAATCTTACAAACACACACTTGAACATATAAACTGATCAAGAGAAACACTGAAATTAACAGTAGAAGTCAATAGGAGAATTTTAAATTGAAACTTAACTAAAAGAAGCCAGGCAAAGGTAGAAAAAATTATTACATTATTATAACTTGCGCCAAATTTTCTTTTGGAACCTCGGCCTCTCTTGCCTTGTTTAACGGTTTTCCCATCATCCTCCAACCCATTCTAACATATTGAAAAACGAATTACACAAGCAGAATTATCATTTCAAATCGAATTATTATTTATCATGTGAAAGAAACCTTTGTAATATCATCCATTTTTTCCAGCAAAAACTCAGAATAAAGTTGGGTCTGTGTTAAGAGCTCATCTAGCTTAGTGAACTGGATGTCATTCAAGTGAGGTTCTTCTTTAGACTCAGTTGCCTTTTCCTCTTCTTTCAATCGCTCTTCCTTCAGCTTTTCTTCCTCCTCTTCCATGGTTTTTGAAACAAGAGAATAATCTCTATTTCCTGTATCAACTTCTACCTCCAATTTAACATCAAGGTTCTCCTTGCAGTCCTTCAACTCAAAATAACATCAAGAATCAGATAGGCAATAAAAAATTATCAGCAAAGGAAAGAATAGGATCAATGCATCTCAATAATTCACAAACTCAGTTGAATGAGATCCTAATGCATGGTAAATCTAAGGAATAAACTACTCCTACATATTACAGAAACCAATTCAATTGAACAAGGGAAAAAATTAGTCAAAAAATGAGAGCACAACAGTTGGCAAAAATCAAGATACCAAATAAAATAGAAACTTTATCACTATAATTAAAATCTGTATGGACTATAATTAAAACCTTATTCCATACTACAAATATTAGAAACTCTATGGCTGAAATTAAACAAATTTGATGAACATCTGCATTATGTGAACATAGTGTTACTGCTACCATGTCATCCACAAATATCCAACAATTTTATTTTAGAGTACAAAAATGGAAAATGTAGTTTTCCGAGATTGGGGTAGCTCTCAGAACCACATTCCTCCCCCAATAAGCAAACACAGAACAAAAAACAGAAATCATTCGACCAAACAAAGTTTTATTTCCACCCCTCAAAGAGTAAATGGTGCAACCAACACAAAAATCCACCCCTCAAAAAGACAACACAAATAAACAGACAGGCAGCGTTCAAAAATAAAGGCGGCATGAAAAATATATTTTAACAACAAAAAAGAAAAAAGAAAAATGCGGAAAAAGACTGAATGATGATACCTCGTCTTCAAGAACAGAGGTCGGAGAATCTGCTACAGGCTCGCTCTTCACTTCGTTCTCAGCCATTATATCTCTTCAAACCCTTGTAAATAAAACTAATTCAATCAAATCAAAACCCACAAAATAAAATAAGGAAAAGAAAAACCCTTCTCCAGAATCTTTCATCTTCCCGTTGCACAAGAAAAAAAAAATGCAAACTCCAAAAAACCCCCAAAAAAATAAAAGAAACACAAACCCCACACAAACGGTTAAAAGTACTCACTTGATATTCGAAAATGACCGAAACTTTCCTTAATATATGTAGACAGATGAGCCTTGTTCCCCTCCCTCTCTTTCTGTCTACTGGAGGCAAGAGCCCAGAAAGGATGGAAGGAAATGAAAACTAATGGAGAGTGATGTTCAAAAAGCTATGTATGCTCATTTTTCATTACAGTAAAATATATTTTTTTAATTTAATGGCCATTCTGTCGGGAGGCGAAGGGCGGGAAACCGGAAATCTTATGTTTGCCCTGAAAAGTTCAAGTTATTTGAGAAAAGCCACTCCCCATCTCGACTTTTCGAATATTTTGCAATTCTCTATTATAGTAACATGAATTCTTTTTTATTTTTTCTCATCAAATCGATCGTTGCATTTTATTCAATCCAAAATTTACAATGAAAAAGATAATATAATAGATGACCTTCAACAAAGTAATAAGATGCATTGAAACACTAATTTACACAATATATATTGAAACTTATATTGAGATGTTCATGGAAATAAAGTTTTATAACACTTGGAAGCACATTTTTGTAATATTATATTATTATTTTAATTGAAGGATATATGTGAAAAAATAAAATTTTATTTTAAATAAAGTCTTATTTTAAAATATTCACAAAAAATATATATGAACAACAAATTTGAAATAAATGGGTAACGCAATGTTTTGGGAACATGGGAAGTTTGAATATAATAAATACCAAAAAAATAAAAAAATAAATGGTAGATGGTATTTTAAATTTGTGCCTTACAACCGAGTGTTACTAATTAAGATCGTTTTGTTTTGTGGTGGGAAATGGTATTGCTTTCAATTATTTAAAGTTGTGTTTGAATTGATATATTTGTAGTTAATTATTTTAAATTAATAATATAAATATGTTGAATTGGTTTTGATAATTTTTATATTATAATAAATTTCTTAACATTGGTCTCCCATTTTGAGTTATTTTTTATTTAAAATTATTTTCTAAAATTATTACCTTAAATCCAAATCATTTAATTCAAATATAATTTGAAATAATTAAAAGTATTTTTGTCATCCATCACTTTAATTTAAGAATCTTAAAGTAACATACTCCATCCATTCAAATGTTTTATGATATTAAGGGGTGCAGCTCTAAAAAAAAGTCAGGAGAGATTGAGATTCAACTAAAATCTATCTTCCCTTTGCAACAGATGTTATGCTATTCCACTCAGATTTATAATATGTTCCATTTATTATGTTTCTTTATCATTGTAAGTTGCCTTAAAGCTCGAAGCAGTCTTAGGGATGCTTTTTTCAACTTTTTGTATTTTTATAAATATTTGAAAAGTTTTATGGACATTTCTCTCTTTGTTAATTTTTCAAAATTTTCACCTTTTCCCCTCAATTAAATCACAATAGCTTTGCCCTTTAATACTTCACCATCCATAATATGTATATGCATGTACATTTATAAAGATATATACACATAAACATACACTATATTTAAAAAATATACTAAAATATTTTATACATTACATATATAAATAAATAATATACTTATTTAAATGTAGATAATATATACTCACATAATTATTTTATTATGATTTTTATGATAATTATCATTCTATACATATACAATACATTAAAATAGCATAATTATATTGTGCAACAATAAACGTAGTATGTGTATATATATGCAAAACTAACACACACACACACATACATACATATACATATACATATATACATAGTTGTACAAAATAATTATACAAATACAAATTTAAATACCATAGGAAAACAACTTGGGAGGATAGAAAAACATATACAAAAACAACCTCTTGTAACTCATCAGAAAGAATTACAGGAACTAAACTTAAAAATCCACTCTTTAAACCTTATTAGATTTCTAAAAATAGTGTTCAAAATATCCAAGACAACAAAACTGAATTTATTAAAGCAATACAAGATCAGCTAAATAGGATAGGACTTATGACCAGCAGTTCAAACCAACTAGTGGTCTTTGGTATCAGAGCCACGAGGGGTAGTATTTATAGGATTTTGCTTTCAAATATGTAAAATTTTAGTTGAGAAACTTAAAAATTATTGAGTTGTTTTGCCTAAGAAGGTCTGGGTAGTAAGTCCAGTGAGTGGCTGTAAATCCTGCAGAATTGCTTAGGATTGTAGACAGAATTTAAGTTTTAAAATAAAAACTTTATGGAGATGGATTCAATATTCTGTAGATCTACTTCTTCAAACTCTGCTTCCACTTCCTACAATGATCCCAGGAAGATAATAAATAGTGAAGAAATTATTATAAAAAAATTTGATAGATTAATTGATAATTGGAGAATCCCTAAAATTAATAAAGAATAAATTTAAAAACTTATAGATTTCTTTATTTTAAAATAGATTTTACTATTAAAACTGAAGAAAGAGATATTCAACTTTCTAAACCCTTTGAATCAATCAACTTACTTACTCAAAATTCTTTACAAAAATATAGAGATAAAAGTTTTAAATATATACATATATGATTATTCCAAGTAGGAATTAAACCTCTTACTAAAGAATGATTAAACACTTCTATACTTACTATTCTTAGAGATGCCAGATTTACTAACTTTGAAGATTCCCTTTTAAGTTCAATAGAATTCAACATTTGTATAGGTTCAATCTCTTTTGACAGTTATCCAAATTTTACAATTTCTTTAAATAATAAAAATATCTTAAAATCCTTAGTTTTACAAATAAAAACTCATAATTATAAGATGCTTGAAGGTTCAATTCCTATAGCAATAATCTTTAGAATTCATTACAAAGCCATGATATCAGCATTCGCCACAAAAGTAAGATTTCATAGCAAAAAAGGTGAAACCATTTTACTCCAAACTGATCTTAACAGATCTAATACTGTAATCTCCAGATCTATCCAATGGAAAGATATTACACTCCCAGAAGAATGGATCCTTGAAGGTGTTGTAAAACCAGAACCTATAGAATCTTTAAAACCAAACACTCAACTCAGATCTATAACTCAATACCAAGATGGAAGAGTTAGGCTTTCTTTCGACAGAAGATCAAGTAGCTCTAACCAATTTGAAAATTCTTCTATAACAAATACCATTGATTTAGGAAGAGTTACAAATACATTCAGTCATAGATATTCCAAGTAGACCAAGATATTCTACTTCAGAAATACTCAATTCTACCTTTAGAAATGTAGACTACTCTATAGAAATTCCAATATCAGTTTATACTAATACTAGGGCACAAGAACCAGAAATAGAACAAGATCCTCTAGTCCAACCTTTCCTTCAATAATAGAAAATATTGTTAACGAATTAAATGTTATAGAAAAAGAATTTCAGGTTAATAAAAAAATTCACATGACGATTTTTATTATGAACAAAATCTAAAAAATTAAGTATGGTTCTTTAAAAACTTCTTAGGTACTAGCGATCAAATCCAAGAAATTTTTTATGAATTTGTAAATGAACATAAAATCCATATTTTATTCTTTGATTGGTTTGAAATATATGCTTCTGAAAATTCCTTAAAATACCCTTTTAACAAATCAGTAAATCCTATTACCATTAGGAATAAAGCACCAGAATGGGAAACTATTAGTGATTCTAAGAAAATCCTGTCAAATCATCTTCCTTTTCAGGGTATAAAAATCAGTATTCAAAACCAACAAGTTGAAGCTATTCCTATTAAAACTCCAGGAGACAATGATAAAAATAATATAAAAAACATAGTTGTACAAAATAATTATAGAAATACAAATTTAAATACCATAGGTAAACAACTTGAGAGGATAGAAAAACATATACAAAACACAACCTCTTGTAACTATAGATTCCTCATAAAGAAATACAGGAACTAAACTTAAAAATCCACTCTTTAAACCTTATCAGATTTCTAAAAATAGTGTTAAAAATATCCAAGATAACAAAACTGAATTTATTAAAGCAATACAAGATCAACTAAGTAGGATAGGAACTATGACCAGCAGTTCAAACCAACCAGTAGATTCAATTGCTCAAGATACTCCAACTTCAAATCTTAGAATAAATACTCTTAGTCATGATTCAGATATTAATGAAGCTTTATAACAATTTCAAGAATCCAATCTAAAAATCAATAAACTTATATGGCAACAATCACCACAAAATTTACAAATCATTCATTCACCAAATATAGGGATAGTAAAACCACTAGCTCAATCTCGATTTAATGCCTCTTCTGTCTATGATTGGAATATAGATGGAAAAACAGAATATGAAATTCTTAGTATACTCCAACAAATGACCATGACTGCAAATGCTTGTAAAACCCAAAATGGAACCCAAGATAAAACCATAGCAGAACTCCTTATTGTAGGATTCTTAGGTCAGTTAAAAAGGATGGTGGGATTATTATCTCACAAGTCAACTACAAGAAGAAATCCTAGATGCCGTAAAAATCGATGAAGAAGATATACCAATTTTAGATGAAGAAAGAAACCTTCAACAAGATGCGGTTGCCACAATTTATTTATTATCCTATTATCCCTTAGTGGTCTTTGGCTCTGATACCAAAGACCACTAAGGACCACTAAGGGGATAATAGGATAATAAAGAATTAAATTTGAAGAATTTAAATAATATGTAGGAATTTAAAACAGAGTATGTTGAGGAATTTAATGAAAATTAAACTCAAGAAAAGAAATTTAAGCAAAAAGATTGAGGGAACCCCCAGTTTCTCCAAGAGGATACTTTTGCAAGGGTCTTCACAGATCTTATATAAAAAGGGAATTTAAATAATTAGGTGGTATAACCAGGCATAATCATAAAATTCAAAACAAGTATTTAAAAACAAACATTTTATATTTGAAATATTGAGATACAATATATTTGAAGAATTTTCAATGATTGGTTGATACAAGATTTAGGTACAAGGTATTTTGATGGAAGCTTGCCTAAGAATACACTTGAAAGCTTCTTCTAAATATTTCTTAGAGAGATGGGAGAGAGAAAGGCTAAAATCTAAAGGAAAAAACTTATCCTATGAAATAGGGAGCCTCCTCTTTTTATAGATAATTCGAGGGGTATTTTTGGAATTTTGAATAGTATTGCTACAGTGCCAAATAATATCTGCTGACGTCATACTTACGTCATCTTGAACAGTGCTACACAGTATTTTGCTTACATGCTGACAGAAATTTGCATCATTTTTTTAACATTCCACTGTTTCCCAAAAGAGGTCCATCATCATCCTCTAAGTTGATTGAGGGATCTCTAGAACTTGATGATGATTCGTGTTTCTTTGATGAGGGTCCTGGTGCGAATTTTGACATAATGGCTTGTATTTCTTCAGGAGTTTTAGCTGCTGCAAGCATGACTGCCATTTGAATGACTGCCATTTGAGATTTCTGTACAAGGAATTCTGACTGTTGTGGTATTTGAAAGACTTCTGGAATTTGTATTGGAATTCTTACAAGAGTATTGGTATGATTTGTAATCCAATTTTGGACATTTTTCGTATAAAGGCTGGGAGGAATTTTGAATTTATCCCACCACTTTATTTTGAATCTCCTTCGGATTTTTGGAATTTTTTGATCTGTAAATTCAGCTGTCCATACAAGAACCCATAGGAGGTAGAATTTTGTGTAGAAAAGAGCCAGGGTTTGGAATTTTTCTTCTTCCAGCGAGGGTTTGTATTGGGTTTTGAAAAGATTGAAGGAATTTTGGACATAAGGTTTTATAATTTCATAAGATGAACAAAAAAACATTCCCACCATGAAGCCACCATGTTGGAAATTGTTTAGGATCACAAACTTTGGTATCAAAATAGAAAAGCCATGTATGCTTTTGTTTTTGGTTTTGAATTAAAAAGGAATTATACCACGCTTGCTGGTAGTCCCAATAATTAAAAGGGGTTTTAAAGAACAAAGTTTCTTTAATTTTTTTTTTGAAAATAAAGGGATTTAGAGAGATCATATTCCCAATCAGCTGGAGCAACGACTTTGAGAATTTTGCAGGTAGAATATGTGGGATCTTCATGTGTTTCATCTAAAAAGAAATTTTTAAAGAAGACAGACTCAGTAACATTAAGGATGGTTTGATAGAAGTGAGGAGTTTTATTGATATCCCATCGCTTATAATGCCATCTTTTACCAAAATATTTTTTAAGGATCTGCACTGGGTCCTTTTCATGAAATCCTCTTTCTATATTGATAATGTTCTGCCATTGAGCTTTCATGAAGAATTCTGAAAAGGTTTTTAAAGAATCTTGGGTTAAAGGAATTTGAGAATTTGAAAATTATTTTTGTGAAAGGGTTTTAGAAGAATCATCAATTTTGGCAGTACCTGAAAAGTATATGAAATGGTGACTGGTTTTGAAGAGTTTTCATTGGATTTTTTCTTTTGTTGTACTTGTGCCAAGGCTTTTTTGATTTCTGGTGATTCAAATAGGGATTCAAGAAACTGAAGTCTAGTTTCAAGGTCAGGGATTTCTTGTTTTGGTATTTGAAGTTTTGACTGAGCGGTATCTTTAAGTTCTTCCTTTTCTTTGATGATGGCTTCATACCAAGATTTTGGTTTGTTGGAATCAATAGGGTTTTGGGCAGGCTTTTTGTCTTTATCATTTTTGGGCAGTATTGACCCTATTTTGAAGAAATTCTCGGGTAAGAAAATCTGGTATAGAATTTGTATCTCCTTTAATATATTTAATTTCAAATTAAAAAATACTTAAAATAGATTGCCATCATGCAAAAATCTGTTTTGATGCAAGGTTTTGAACATCTTTTTGTAAAACCTCTTTAGCACTGTTGCAATCAATTCTGAGTAAAAAATTGATTTAAAAGATTACTTTGAAATTTTTGAATACATAAAACAATACTCAAAATTTCTTTTTTAATAGTAGAATAATATTTTTGGGTATCATTCCAATGCGCTGAAGTAAACTGTATTATACACTCTTTTTACCCCTGTTTTTGTTTTAAAATACCACCATAACCTATATCTGAGGCATCTGTTTCAACGATTTTAGGTAGGTTGGGATCAGTTATATGGAAACATGGTATTTTTAAAACTTGTTTCTTAATTTCTTTAACTAGAGCAGTATGATTTTCGGACGAGGGAACATGATTTTTCTTAAGCATATCATGTAAAGGTTTTGCCATTCTATTAATGTTTGGGAAAAAATCTAAAACATAATTTAAGCTTCCTAAGAATCTTTGTAATTGTGTTTTATCAAGAATTTTATCTGATAATTTATTAGTAACTTGCAAAGATCTTTCAATAGGAGTTATAGTTCCCTCAGATATATAATGTCCTAAGAATCTGACTTTAGTTTGGAATAGACTCATTTTTTATTTAGAAACAACTAAACCATTTTGTTTTACAATATCGAAAAAAGTTTTTAAATGTTTAAAATGTTCTTCTAAAGTATTTGAAAATATTAGTACATCATCAATATAAATAATACAGAATTTAGAATAATCATTAAAGATCTCATTCATGATTCAAGATTTTCTAAGTGAATTTTTTTTTCTTCTATAAGATTATTGATAGTATTTTCATGTATTGAACAGGCTTTAACAAGATTGAGATTCCTAGTTCTAGGTTTCTCAAGGAAATCAAATCGTAATTTTTTGTGATTGGTTTTAAAAAAGATTGAATCAGTACCAACTATGTAAGGAGTTATGAGACTTATAAAAGGTGTTCCTAAAATCACAATATGATGTATGTCTTTAACAAAAACAAATGAAGTTTTTAAAGAAATTTCGTTATTTAAAATTGAGGCTTCAGTTTTGGAATTAACATTTAATTTAGAATTGTTATGAGTTGAAAGTCTTTCATTAGTTTTTGTTTGAAATTTTTTAGGTACGATTCCTAATTTTATACAGTTTATATCTGCACAGTATCAAATAGTGCAATTGTATCAATCTTAAATTTTTCTGAAAATTTGAGGGTTATTTTTATTATGTATTTTCTTGAAGTTATTTCTCTAAAAACAAATAGAAAGTCTTCTGGAAATTTTTCAACATTTTGTATATTTTTTAATTCATTATTTTCTTCTTCTTCAATTTCTTCATTTTCAGAATTTTCAATATCTCTCATTTTTTCTATAATATATTTTATAGCTTGAGAATCTTGTTTTTGTTTTTCTTTTAATTCTTTTAATTCTGTTTTTACTTCCTTCATTTCTTTTTGTAAATCTTGTATTGTTATATCTTTATTTTTAACTCTTTTTTCTTTTCTTAGGATATTTGATCATAAGTATTTTTGGAGTAAATTTATAATAATTAGCTATGTGTCCTGGTTTATGGCATCTATAGCATTTAATATTTTTAAAAGGATTTTCTTTAGGTTTTTTGAATTTCTTCTTTCTATGAGATTTCTTGTAGTATTCTTTATGAGATTTTTTATAAGTTTTGCTACAGTTTCCTAGGCATCCTGAAGATGGTTTATTAGGATCAATATCAAACTGCTGATAGAAAGTTCCTAATTCTAACTTGATTTTCTTCAGTTCCCGTTTTAAATATTTTTGGAGTTTTAAATCTTGACATATTTTTAATCCTTCCTGTTGAGTTAGACTAACTAATTGTCCATATGTAAACTCATCATAGGAAATTATTTGTTTTCCACAAGTTTCTCTAATTTTATTTCTAACTTTTTCTCCTAAAAGAGTTGGTAATCCTGCAAGGAATTTTTCTTTCCAAAATGGTTGGTTAGAGTCTTCTCTAAGCATTACCTTAGTTAAAAAAGTATTTTTATAATTTTGAAAATCACTAAGTTTTCTATATCTAAGATTTGAAAGTAATTCGGCATTTTTATCTTTCAGGTGAGAGGGATCTCCTATGAAGTGTAAAGAAATTGTGAGAATTAACCTGACAACCGCATCTTGTTGAAGGTTTCATTCTTCATCTAAAATTGGTATATCTTCTTCATTGGTTTTTACGGCATCTAGGATTTCTTCTTGTAGTTGACTTGTGAGATAATAATCCCACCATCCTTTTAATTGACCTAAGAATCCTGCAATAAGGAGCTATGCTATGGTTTTATCTTGGGTTCCATTTTGGGTTTTATAGGCATTTGCAGCCATGGTCATTTGTTGGAGTATACTAAGAATTTCATATTTTGTTTTTCCATCTATATTCCAATCATAGACAGAAGAGGCATTAAATCGAGATTAAGCTAGGGGTTTTACTATCCCTAAATCTAGTGAATGAATGATTTGTAAATTTTGTGGTGATTGTTGCCATATAAGTTTATTGATTTTTGGATTGGATTCTTGAAATTGTTCTAAAGCTTCATTAATATCTGAATCATGACTAAGAGTATTTATTCTAAGATTTGAAGTTGGAGTATCTTGAGCAATTGAATCTACTAGTTGGTTTGAACTGGTGGTCATAGGTCATATCCTATTTAGCTGATCTTGTATTACTTTAATAAATTCAGTTTTGTTATCTTGGATATTTTTAACACTATTTTTAGAAATTTGATAAGGTTTAAAGAGTGGATTTTTAAGTTTAGTCCTGTATTTCTTTCTGAGGAATCTATAGTTACAAGAGGTTGTTTTTGTATATGTTTTTCTATCATCTCAAGTTGTTTTCCTATGGTATTTAATTTTGTATTTGTATAATTGTTTTGTACAACTATGTTTTTTATATTATTTTTATCATTGTCTCCTTGAGTTTTAATAGGAATAGCTTCAACCTGTTGGTTTTGAATACTGAGTTTTATACCCTGAAAAGGAGGATGATTTGACTGGATTTTCTTAGAATCACTAATAGATTCCCATTCTGGTGCTATATTCCTAATGGTAACAGGATTTACTGATTTATGAAAAGGGTATTCCAAGGAATTTTCAGAAGCATATATTTCAAACCAATCAAAGAATAAAATATAGATTTTATGTTCATTTACAAATTCATAACTTGGATTTGTTCTCTAGTACCTAAGAAGTTTTTAAAGAACCATACTTTTTTTTCTAGATTTTGTTCAGAATAGAAATCGTCATGTAAATTTTTTTTATTAACCTGAAATTCTTTTTCTATAACATTTAATTCATTAACAATATTTTCTGTTATTGAAGAAAAGGTTGGACTAGAGGGATCTTGTTCTGTTTCTGATTCTTGTGCCCTAGTATTAGTATAAACTAGTCTTGGAATTTCTGTAGAGTAGTCTACATTTCTAAAGGTAGAATTTGGTATATCTGAAGTATAATATCTTGCTCTACTTGGAATATCTATGACTGAAGGTATTTGTGACTCTTCCTAAATCAATGGTATCTGTTATAGAAGAATTTTCAGATTGGTTAGAGCTACTTGATCTTCTGTTGAAAGAAAGCCTAACTCTTCCATCTTGGTATTAGTTATAGATTTGAGTTGAGCATTTGGTTTTAAAGATTTTATAGGTTTTGGTTTTACAACACCTTCAAGGGTCCATTCTTGTGGGAGTGTAATATCTTTTCGTTGGATACATATGGAGATTACAATATTAGATCTGCTAAGATCAGTTTGTAGTAAAAGGGTTTCACCTTTTTTACTATGAAATCTTACTTTTGTGGTGAAGACTGATATCATGGCTTTGTAAATAAATTCTAAATATTATTGCTACAGGAATTGAACCTTCAAGCATCTTATAATTATGAGTTTTTATTTGTAAAATTAAGTATTTTAAGATATTTTTATCTTTTAAAGAAATTATAAGATTTGGATAACAGTCAAAAGAGATTGAACCTGTACAAATGCTGGATTCTATTAAACTTAAAAAGGAATCTTTGAAGTTAGTAAATCTGGCATCTCTAAGAATAGTAAGTATAGAAGTGTTTAATCCTTCTTTAGTAAAAAGTTTAATTCCTACTTGGACTAATCCTATATGTATATATTTAAAACTTTTATCTCTATGTTTTTGTAAAGAATTTTAAGTAAGTTGATTGATTCAAAAGGTTTAGAAAGTTGAATATTTCTTTCTTCAGTTTTAATAGTAAAATCTGTTTTAAAATAAAGAAATGTAGAAGTTTTGTAAATTTGTTCTTTATTAATTTTAGGGGTTTTCCAATTATCAATTAATCTATCAAAATCTTCTATTGTAATTTTTTCACTATTTATTATCTTCCTGGGTTCATTGGAGGAAGTGGAAGCAGAGTTCGAAGAAGTAGATCTACAGAATATTGAATCTATTTCCATAAAGTTTTTTTTTAAAACCTAAATTCTATCTACAATCCTTAGCAATTCTATAGGATTTACGGCCACTCACTGGACTTACTACCGGACCTTCTTAAGCAAAACAACTCTACAATTTTTAAGTTTCTCAACTAAAATTTTACAGATTTGAAAACAAAATCCTATAAATACTACCCCCGTGGCTATGATACCAAAGACCACTATAAATTAAATTATATATATATATATATATATTATAAATGCATGCAATTATAATAGTAGGTATACTCAAATACCAAAAATATATTAATATATATATATATATATATATATATATAACAACCGCATATTTATTTATATAATATTGTATATTTAAAATACATATATATGTATAATTATACACATTTGTTTGTTTATATACACAATTACATTAATAAATATTATTATACTCAATAAAATGTGTATATACACGTGCAAGTATACGATTAAATATTTTTTATAATTAAAATGCTACTATAAATTCTTATATTTAAGTCTACCTAATTAATAACTTATTTAAACTAATTTATTATTAAACCAATTATTTACTTACTGCATGAATTATTACATGTAAATATTATAATTATTATATTTATGTATATAATACATAAAATAATTTAGATTAGTTTATTTGATCAAACTCCGTAAAATAACACTATTTCAAAGTCCAAGAGTAATTTAGGCTTATACACACAAAAAACAAATTAAATATACTATCACAATTTATTCACCAAATTCTATTTTTCAACTTATTTAATTTTTACTTTTCATCAATACTTTGCAAATATTTATATCTTTTGCTTTTCAATAATTTTTTTTACTTTTTGTATGTCGTGCTTGATGACCATATACTTTCGAACAATGTTAGAGCTTCACTCTTCATGATAGTGCTGCCAGGAAAAAATACTAAAAGAAATATTATTAGAAATATATTTGATATAATTTGAGTCGTTGCTAATGGGTTGAATGACAATTCACTTATAAAATTCAACAAGTCACTCAAAATCTGCAAATAGCAATTTTGAAAACTTCCCCCAAGAGTCGAAAAGAAAAAGAATATTTGAAGTTATGTGAATATTTGGAAACGAAAAGTTATAATGTAAGCCTTGATTATTTATAAATAATTTACATCATTTTCTAAATTCATGCAATGTTTGAATCAAAAGTTATTTTCAAACATTGCAATTTTTTAAAATTAAACTGATAACTATTTAAAAAATTTCAGAAAATTCTTATAGTTGCAACCTTTCACTTTTACCTATTTTTTTTTAATTATTTCAATTAATTTTGAAGAAACAAAATTAATCTAAAAATAATAATATATTATTATTTATCTCCTTGAATACAAGTACCAAGTACATGTATATTAAATATAAATATATATAATTTTATTCCCTCAACTTTTCCCTCCAATTTTTATTTGAAACTTATAGAACTATATCTCTATATAAATAATACTAAATTATTTTATTTTGTCTACGTGAGATAAGAGATAAGTCTTTTCATATTACAAACTACTTCTAACAAAGTGCTAGTTGAGCACATCCACTTTTTGTGCTTAACTAAATTTTAGTTGAATTGGTATAAGCGTTGAGCTAGAGAATATGGGGTTTTAACTTCTAATCAATATTTTTAAAATCGAACTGAGTCAATTGATTCAATTATCGATTCGATCAGACTTAAAAATTATTTGATCGATCAAAATCGGCCAAAACCAGTCAAAATCGATTTGACCGATTTTCATCCTTTTTTTTATTTTTAATTTTTATAAAATTTTAAATTTGATATTTTGTTATATTTATGTAATTATTTGAATTTTGTATATTTTTATATATTTTTTATGTAGTTATTTATTTATTTTTATATTTAAAATATATTGCATAATAATAAATTTATTATATTATTATTTTATATAATAAAATAAAAAATATAATTAATTTTTATTAAATTAATTTAATCAATTAAATCATTAATTATTAATAAAATTAATTTACTCAATAATTATTGCTTCTGATTATACGACTTATATATTAGTCACCGTTAGCACAGCCAAACCACCAATATAAAAGTTGGGCGGCCGCACGCAATAATAAATGATTATATTGCTTCACTTGTGGTCGTCATGCACCACATTTCTTTTCCATGGATAGAAATGATATTATTGTTCAAATATTATTATCGGCGCTCACATATTTTTTTTAATAATTGTCATGTGATAGTGGAAGCCAATACTGTATTTTGACAATTTTTTTGCAGTTGAATTAAATGAATTGAATTTGAAATAAGAATTTGAGAAAATATTTTAAATAATTTCATATAACATAAATTTGAAATCAACACAATGATTTAAAAAAGTAAACTTAAAATAAAAGTTCAAGGAATTAAAATATATTGTATCATGAAATTATTTAAATAAATTTAATAAATTTATTATTATAAAATTAAAATTTTTAATTTCAAATCTATCAATACAAATATAATTTTTGAGAATATTGATTTGCAATGAGAAGCAACAAGAACATGAAATAGTAAATATTCATTACATGAAACTCTTGACCACTATAAATGCCTAAGGCTATAACACTATAAATGCCTAAGGCTATAAATCTTAGTACTCTACATAAGCAACTAATTATCTAATCACAAAGGCTACAGAAGTAGTTTAAGGCAATATGTCAAAATTAAAAGAATTTGTTAAAATTTTAAAAATAAATTTAAATTTTTTTATTTTTGTTTTTAAAAAAATTTATAAAATTTTGACATCTTATTTTGAGAGGTTATAAGTTTAATTTTTTAGAAATTTTACATAATACTCTATGACATCTTATAAGCTATTAAATAGTTTATAAAATATTTTTAAGAACTTATAAGTTCACCCAAACACTTCTTTAATAGTAAGATTACCGATAATGAAGCAAATACACCAAATTGCCAAAAGGCAACAAACTAGCACACCCTTGTAAAATAGTCCCCTGGTAGAGTAGAAGAGATGAAAAGTTGGAGGCCTGGAATGTAGAAAAGAAGACATCAACTCTCCATTCAACAAGAGGTAAAGCAGGGAATTCTCCAGCAAAGGCAAGAGAAGGGGTTGAATAAGCCTCAAACTATGGAGAAAAACAATTTTGTTTGCGGTCTGGAAAATGACTCAAACGGCCCATACAAATGGAATTTGATAACAGACAATTATAACACACTTGAGTGTTTTCAATTTTGAGTATTGAGTGAAATTAGGAAAGTTAATGGGTCCATTATGCATGGGCTCAGAAACTTGAGGTTTTGTTTTGTGTGTTTTTTTTTTTTTTGAGAGAATGTAATCTAAACAGTGTGATTGGGGGGAATTTGTAAAAAATGATAATTGGTTTTGTCAATGTTATTTTATTGTGGTTAGTAGGAGACATTTTTAGATATATTATCAATTTTATTTTATTGTAATTAGTGGGGTATAGTTGGATATATAATTATTTAATTAAATTAATAATTGATAAGCATCGTGTTTCACCAAAACTTTAATCCCCAAAAATATATTTTTTATTTTAGAAGAAGGAAAACGTCTTGAAAAAATAGAATCAAACAAAGTCTATGGGTTTGTTTCAGTGTTTTGCTTCACATATTGTAAAATAACATTTCATCTCTTATTTTATTTTTTCAATACACGTATATTGGTTATATACAGAACAAATATGATACGAAATGTAACACCATTCTACATCAGAATCCGATTTGATTTTGTTTGGGGGTGGGTATACGTACAAATTGACATGCAAATGACCAATTTAGCCTGACAACACAACATTTGTGCTTTTTTCCATTTTGGGAGTCTTGAAGCCCTTTTCCAGATCTAAAGCATTGATACTTGATATAAATTTAGGGTAAAACCGTAAAATACAGCTTGCCCTCCCGAACTATATGGCATGTAACATACACCTCCGCAAACTCACGTTAGTCCTTAACATTGACAGTCAGCAAGTAAGAAAAGTAACGGCGTCAAAGTCCAGCTTGAAAATTACTAAATTACCCTCCCCATGCATAATGAATCCCAACTATATCTTAGATGCCTAGTTACATTTTTTATTTTTTCATACTTGAAATTACACACAAATCTTGCATCATTTAATAAAAAAATAATAACTTAGAATATCTAATTAAAATGGAGCTTATTGTATAGTAAATACAAATCTCAAATATATCTAATATATTTCTTTTTGTATAAAGTCAGAGTAATACACAATATTTCAAATTTGCTAATTTTTTTGTGCATGATAAATTATATCTTAATTTTCCTTAAATTTTAAAATACCTTATATATACCTAAAAAATACTTTATATATTATCTTCAGTTACTTTCAAAGTCTTAAATGCGCCTTATGCGTATTCTTTGTATAAAGGTAGAAATTAAATTTTTTAACATAATTAAATTTCACATTAATTTGACGTTTTTTTCACCAGTTTTTAAAACTTACTTTTTTTTTCCCCGCAATTTGTCACATTTATATGGGTGAATGCAATAGTCCCCTTGAACGGAAGAAAAAAATTTATATATTAGGCTAACACACAGAATTTTGTTATACTTAACATAGTTTGACCTTTTAAATTTTTCATATTAAAATGTAGGCATGCACATTTATCGAATCATATCAAAACTAAAAATTCAGCACCGTAATTTTTGATTCTATATTCGGTATATATTTTTTTAAAATTTTGGTATTAGGGTTCGGTATACCGTACATAATCGAATATCGATTTTATTTTTACTTTTTTTTTTATTTATTTTTTGTCAAATATAATTAAAGTTGTTGTTAAATAGAGTCAGATTCTTCTCCACTCCAGGCTCCAATTCTCTTTCTATATTATTTTTTTTTAATTCCAAACTCCAACCATGTATATATGATATCGTCCATAAGTACTATACACAAATGTACTATAATATCAATATAACCCAATTTTCACATTATTAAATATAAAGAGAGAGACAAAGAAAAATATCGTTCCTTACCATTCACCACCGTTAGTCTCCTCCGTCTAACTACCTAAATACAATTTGGCTGTGGATTGATTTTAAATTATTGGTTAAATTTTTAGAAATTCAAAATTTACAAAAAAAATGCATTAACATTTGGAGTTATCTAATTAATAACTTTCATAATTCTTTCCACTGAGTTTTTTAAAAAAAAATTCTGTTCACGTATCCATATATGTGCATATAAAAGGTGTGCAATTGGCAACGAGGCCATTGCCGAGGATCCAAACCCACCCTCTTTAAATATCTGAACGAGTTTTAACAGTATAAATAGATTTAGATTAAATTTTAAATTTTTATTTTTAATTTGATCCTATTCAATTATTTTTTTATTTTTAAAATTTATTATATATACATTTATTTGATGTTATTTTTTCAAAAAATATATTTTTTTAGAAAATTTTAGTATTATTATATTTTAAAAAAGTATTTTTGAATATTTTTAAAATTATAAAATGTGTATTTATGTGGGTTCGATCTATGACAGGTTCAGATCTGAGTTTTTAATAATGTTAATAGATCGAATCTCGAATTTTGATTAATCCTTTTGATAAATCCGACCCATTGCGAATGCCAACCCCAACAATTGGGGATTTTAAAATATACTGTTAACTTTAAAACTCATAATTATGAATATTATTTAGGATAATTTGAAAAAATTTGACAAAATCTGATCTGTGTAATCAATTTTGTCATTAAATTTCTCAATTAATTTAAGAGTTTATCGATATAGATTTCTTAGTCATTATATAAAAATAATGTATTTATACATGAAGATTGTCAATAAATATTATAATATTTAGTAAACTTATACATATGTACTAAAAAATTAAAAAAAATAACTTAGAATAATGTAATCAAGTTAAAATAAGAATGAAATTCAGAAATAAACCATTATATTAATAAAAAATTAAAAAAATGTCACTCTATTTATAAAAATATATACAAAATTCCAACATTCTATAAAAATATGGTATTTTAATTGACTTATTTAAAAAAAAAATTTGTTACTACGAGTTTAAGAAAGTAATAGTAATTGACTCCCACAATTAACGATTGGGGTCACATACACAAGACTAATCTTGAATTAGGGCATGCGAAACACATAAATTTCTAAATTAGTATCAAAGCATGAATATTTCTTAATTACCATCAATTTCCGTTCATAAACTCTTCAATTAAGCAAATTAATATTTTTTTGTTTCTTTTAATATATTTCACTGTTTTACCTCATTTTCATTTTCTATGTCCCCTATTTAAGTACAAGTCTTATGTTTTACTCTTTTTTATAAAATTAGATAATGCACAAGATTTTATATTTGCCAAGTCTAAGACATATACCTTGTATTTATTCTTAACATAAAAGAATACATTAATTTGTCTTATATACTAAAATATCATAAAAGTATCTTTTATAAACCTTTGTACATTATGTCTATTGAACTTAATATACCATTATATATGCATGTATATATATATATATATATAATATATATATATATATATATATATATATATTTAAAATAGATCTTTGGAAGCTCATCCAAATTAATTGTCATATTAATTTACTAATTCTTCATCACTTTTAAACTTATATTTTCACGCAATTCGTAATATTTAAAAGTTTAAGTACAATAATCATAATTTAAGTCTTTCATATTTATCATCCATGCTAGGATATGCATGGGTTTTCTACACGTGCAATTTGCTCTTGAAAAATTAATCAAATAATGGCTTGAGTGACAATGTGAAAAGAGCTGCTAGATATCTCTACAAAATTGTATTTAACAAAATAAAAAAAAAGGATTTTGCAAGTTAATTGGAACAGATAACGAAAATAAATAATTAAGAATGATCAATGAAATGATTTAGAACAATAGATATTGCTCAAAGAGTAAATTTATCCACAAATTTTCAACAGCTAGAAAGTTGTTGAAAATAAAAAAATTGCACGGATTCTCTAAAAGTTAGTGAGTTGGAGGGGCATTTGTCACTTGCCCCTAACCATTTGAATTATATCCGTTTTTATACTTTATCATATAAATAAGTTTTTATAATATTTTTTTCTCTTAATTTTGAAGGTAACATTATCAAATTATGTTAAAATTATCATACTTTGACCCCCGAACTTTACGATCCCAACTTAAAAAATTATCAAAAACAACATGAAATTATGAAATTAATCCTAAAATTCTGGCAATTTAATTTTGTAACTAGTATTGTATCAAATCAAAATTATTACACAATTGTTCAAATATATAGGTAATGTTGGATTTATTTTTGTGTATGTTTTCTGTAGTCTTTTTGAAAAAGTTTAGAAGATTTATGTGGTTTATGTGGAACATTGAAATGTATTTAAATTAATATGTTGCAAAATTTGATCAATGGAACTGATATATTGATTTGATATTTTACTTTGAGAAAAAAAATTAATTTAATTGTCTTTGAGTGTTTACTAAAGAGCACCTTCAATAATAGAACATTTTATTTTTTGGAAAATGAGGTATATACTTCTGAAAATAGTATATATTCTAAATATAAATATTTCTTTTAAAAATTTTCTAATATAAAAAATCTCAAAATAAGAAAACTCACATTTTCAGTTTAAAATGTAAAACTATTTTTTATATGTGAATCCGGTATTGCCCATTAACTTATGTTAATCTTTTGCTGATTTTGAATATTGATTTTTATTGATAAAAGTATTATTACAATAACAACAATTAGTACAACCAGACTACTTGAACATCCTATAAAATGAAGATTGCATATACACACTACCCAATTTGAATATGGTAGAATGTATTTTAAACAACAAATTAGTCTAAACTCCAATATAATTAGAAAGACATATATTTCGATTTTAGTGGCTTTGATTATTTTCATATTTAAAATTTTATTATTGCTCCATATTAGTATAGGATTTGTTATTTCAATTTAAGATTTGAAAAAACAAATTAAAGAATATATTTTATACTTCAACAAGAAAGTTGAAAAAACTTAAGGATACCGAAAGAAAGACAACAAGACTTTCCGCCTTGAAAAGAAGAAGCTTGCTCTTCCGACCCAATCGGCTTTTGTGTGCTATTCCTTCCGCCCTGGTCAGAGCTAGTTTAAATAAAATACTAGCCTGAGGCTTATGTAGTGAAAAAGGGCTTTCGCGGCTCTTCTCCTCAACTTGTTCAATTGGATCTAGCTATAGAGAGTACTTTTTCTATGCTTTATTTACTTACTATAAAGGGGAACAAGTAAACAAAAAAAAGAATTACTTTAAATAGCAATATTTTTTTTATTAAAATGAATAGTAATTTTGTTTATTTATATTTTGAATGAGTAACTGAAAAAAGATAAATAGTAATTTTGTTTATTTATTTTTTGAATGAGTAACTGAAAAATAAAAAAGGATAAAACACATGTACATACATATATTATGAATATTTTTTAAAATTGAGGTGCAAAGTGAAAAACTTCACAAAATTTGAATAGCAAACTGCAATAAATACGATGGTTTTGCCTTTTAAAATCATGCGTATCATGCCAGTAAAGTAAAACGAAATATTATGCCAAAATTCACTCACAAGTGACGCCTTGTAATGCTCACTTAGTCTCAAGGAAAGTGTTACAAAAATACTTTAGGGTACGAAGTGTCAAAACATATATAATTCGGAAACATAGTTCATATGTCAAAATGCTTTTATCCCCAAACTGCATCACCCCAAAAATTTTGTCATAATAAGAGAACGCGAACTATTTCAAAATTTAGGGCTCCTCGATACTATTCCCAATGCACTCCCGATAGAATGTATCTAATGTAGCATTAACGCACAAAAACACACACTTATATATGTGTGGATGAAAGAGTAAATCTCCAACCGATGAGAATGCATTTGACCAAAATTTATTCATAATTAAACAAAAATAGTGTATATAAATCACGGTGGGGCAGTAGGCTAGTCAAACCAAACAAATACCAAGTTTGACTCAATTACCAAGTGTAAAATCTAAAATTGGGTCAAAGTTGCAAAATGAGTTTAAGGCAAATCCACCTCCAAAAGTCAGAAGATAAAATACAGAAGTAATAAGTCAACAACCATAAATACGAACATGTCTAGTATAGAAGGTAAACATACAAGCATAACTGCGCACAAACATCAAGAACTTCCAACCAACTTAATCAGACCCAACAATCCGATCAGGCTTGCTCATGAGACTACTGAACATTAATACTCAATACTCACGAGAAAGTGACCTATGTGAACGCCGGTCATCCCTGTCATGCGGCTCAGATGCAGCTCGATCATAACCATAACCATCCTCATCCATTTGATCATAGCGATCATTATCATGGTCAGGTTCTCTATAGCGGTCATAATCTCCCTGGCCATCTGGACTAGCATATTTACCCCGACCTTGGGGATCATAGTAGTCATAGTGCCCATGCCCATGCCCATGATCCGGATGATCAGGCCACCCGCGATTATCTTCTGCTTCTGCACTGCCATAATTCTTCTTTTCACCCTGGTCTCGCTCATGCTTCGAATCAACATTGTCATAGTCATATTCTATATCACGAGAACCCCCACGATCTTGATCATCACCAACTTCGTAATCCCTGTCCCTTTCCCCCTCCCGATGACGATCACGGTTACGCTCTCTGCCTCGGTCACGATCATGATCACGGCCTCGATCTCGACCCCGATCATGGTCACGAGTTCTCTCTCTCTCACGGTCACGATCACGATCACGATCTCGACCACGGTCTCTCTCCCTGTCCCTAGTTCGGTCGCGATCTTTGTGGTGCCTATCATCTCTATGGTCACGATCCCTTGGTCTATCGTGAGATTTGTCACGAGATCTTCCCCTTTCTCTCTCTCTGTCCCTTCCCCTTTCATGGGATTTCTCCCTGTCCCTGAAAGTCATCAATTTTTATTTCACAAGATGCCAGCAGACTCAGATATCATGATAAGCCTATGTCCTTTTCTCTTGTTAAGCAAGTGATAAAAGTGATTCAACGATCATGATATCCCCAAATTACATGGCACAATCTGTACCACTGACATTTTAAGTCATCTTATGTATCTGTATATCCATGAAAAATGAAAAAGGGAACATCCACAAAAAATAGACAGTTTCATGATTTGTTTTCAAGGCAATTGTTAGCTTCAACAAGTGTAGCAGAAACATGACTGACTATCTGTATAAGCTGCAGTAGCAGGGAAGAATTGTCTATGTAGATGTTACCTGTCTCGTTCATCTCGCACCCTTGGCTCCTCAGATCGAGATATTCCCCCAGACTGCATTTGCTCTCTATAACATGAAAACAGAAGGAATTTTGCATTTCATTTTACACACAGAATGCTGTAACTATCATAATGGTATGCAAGAGAGAGAGAGAGAGAGAGAGAGAGAGAGAGAGAGAGAGAGTTCAATCACATAAATTATAAGTAACCAACAGAAAAGTCGCAAGACTTTCCATGTTGATAGAAAACATAAAATAAGTATGGAAACAACAATACACAAATCGAATTGAATCAAAAAGGAAAAACAAAAGGGTAAAGAGGGCCAAAGTAACACAATTAAGTATGCCATAAAGTCACACAACACAGATAACTAGAGCCTCATAACTCCTACATGGGAAAAGGTAAGCACTCCATATTGCACAAAGACTAGGTATCCTTCAATTGAATTTTTTCGACCTTTTTATTTGAACAGAACAAGAAACATTTGTCAGCCTTACACTACCGACACACATGGAGGTGCCAACAATCAAATGACTAAGGATCACATATGAAAGCTTGACGATTTTTCAATTATACTGGAATAATCATAAAAAACTGCAAATCCCGGCATTCACTTATCCAAATCCGGAACAACTTGTCCAACAAGGAACAGTAGAGCTCTAGATTAAATAATTCACTGCCCCCTGCCACTCCAGCACTGAGTGCGCTCTGGCGATCTCAGGTCAGGAGCATAGCATTAGTTGCTCTAAATTTGCTAAATTGCTAGTTAATGTTTCAGTGCCTCAGACATGGTAGACATTGGTGGAGACATAGAGGTCAGAAGGTTGCTGATGGCAGCCCCACTAGAGCAGTGGAGGAGGATAAAATTTTGTAAGACAGAAGAGACGATGGAGTTGATGGTAATGGCAGACGGTGGCGATGGTAGAAAGAAAAGGAGAAAAGATAAAAGAAAATCAGGGAAGAAGAATAAGAAAATAACAGAATAAGAGAGAGACTACGCGGCAAAAGCAAGTAGATGAGGCTAGAGTTTGTGCATTTTGACTTCTTAGAATTAGAGACTGTGGAGATAACAAACTGAATCCTGCAACATGCCTTTAAATGGTCATTCGACTTCTTAGAATTAGAGTTTGTGCAGTCTTGACCTACAATACTCAATGTTAATACAACTTGACAAATGTATAAAACATATTTTTATTTTAATAGATGATGTAAGACACTCTTGCTCTCACAAAATTTTCAATTTTGCCACTCACTCCCATCCTGCTTTACGAAACTTAGGTGGAGCACATATGGCTCCAAATAAAGGCCCAAAGAAAGGCTAACAAGGTGTCTGTCTACTACAGGTTACAAGGCAACATACCTCACGCATGTATCTTTAATTTTTTAAGCAAATAAGCTAATGTCGGACTAAAAAAATTGTAATCAAATGCTACTTTGCCTTTGTTTCAGAAGGGAAAAGAGAAAATAATCAAACAATCATATAAAACCAAGTATGGGCTTGATTGCAGAGATTTAATAAAGAATCCTCAACCAGATAGGTATATGAAAGGAGCAACCGAGGAATCAAGAAATTAACACAGACCCAGCTTTCCTAAATAAATATCACGATATCTTTAGGTTACATTTCAACTAAATTACTTCAATACTTAAAACATCCAGCCTCTACCCAACATTGATGAACAGAGACATGTTATCACAAGTTGACACTAAAATCCATGAGAATCAGGGTCCATCTTAAGACATTAATAAGAGCATCGCAACTGCCTAGGCTGCAAACATCATAGGAAATTTCTTAAGCAACATCAGGTGGTTTTAGTTTTACTTTTTGTTTCAACTTGAGAATTGTTTCTGCATGTCATGAATGAAAATTATGAAAGATTTTCTTGGAAATTCCTTGTGCAAGTAATACATACATAAATTAGAAATGACAAAATTACCTCACTGAAACCCTCTGGTTAACTTCCTCACCACCAACACGAGTTGTTCCAAGTCCACCACCAAGCCTGCGAGGTCGCCAGTTTGGAACAGTTCTACCACGTTCAACATCCACAAGCACCCTCCTGTTATCGATCTTTTTCCCATCTGCTTGTTTATATGCAGCTGCACGGAATACACACACCAACTATAGCTAAGTATCAAATTGGGGAAGGAGAAGAACACGAGCAGTGGAAGTGAATTAACCTTTCATATCTCGTGTATGCACATACTCAACGAAGGCATAGCCTCTGGGTTTATTTGTCTCTTTATCCATTACCAAGCGAACCTGAAAGTCAAAAGGATAAGGTTAGTGATCAAATAATTATTAGAATCAGGACCATCTTGAAAGCTAAAAAGAATATTTCTCCAATTATGTCTTGACTTTGTACTATTACTAATATAATAAAAGCCTAAGGGCACGGCAGAAAGGCACTATGCCTACTTAGCCGTGCTCACCTTTCAATCATGGAGCTTCCAGGCGAGATGCATCACCATCACTGCTAGAGTTTCCATAAAACGGCTGGCCAATTTACCAATTGATATGTACACTAACCTCCCCTTACCAGGGAATACTTTTTCAAGAATAATTATGAAATGTTTATAAGTAATATATATATATTAATACAAATATAACAGGATATCTTCAGAATCGCTGAAGCATTTTTATAGCCTTTAAATCCAAAAGTAAAATTCAGTAGCAGGAATTGTGAGCCAAAAGTAAAAGTAAGGAAGAGAGGGATGCCATTACTCCCAATGTATTTTACCCAGTGCAGGAAAAAGTTGCCTCTCTCCAGGTTGCTTGAAATATTGCCGAAAGGCACAAAGCATCACTGCTCACCACAAATTAACATTTTCACCTTTGCTTGGCTGAAGCACCACGTTTTGACTTTAAATAGGTTCTTGGGAAAATAAATGGAAATAAGATCCACCATTGGAAAAAATTCTCCTCTTACCAGGGTTTCGATACTTACATTTTGATCTCTACAATTGTAGAGGTGCCTAGAAACTATAACACTCTCCTAGTTCTGAAGACAATTTCAAGATCGAAAAAGCAGAAGGGGAAGAAAAAGGATTAGCAAAACAACCTAAATGCAATTAGTAGGACCAAATTATACCCGGATATACTTCCAATCCTGACTTGACCATCCAATCACTATTCAAAGAATTGACTGTTCTGAACTAGCCAACATGAATTGTAAAGCTACAGTCCAAAATTTGATGCACTCTTTCAAACAGATTAGAGAAAGAGAGGCCATGAAACAATTCATGATCAAGAAGATCTGACTAGATGCAAACTATGAAAATCAGTTAGAATGATCACAAAGGTTTTTCATCAGAAGTGAAATACAAACAACATTCATTATATTTAGTCGGACAAAATGTCATATTTTACTAGAATGTAAGACTCTCAAAATAACTATGATTACCAACACTGCCAAGATACACTAAATTTTCTTCTTATTTTAGTTATCCACATCACCTTTTTATACCTATTTTATTTTTTTAAATCCTTTTTTTTATTTATTTTTTTATTTTTTGGGTGGGGGGTTGGGGGTGGGAATGGAGATGATGCTGCAGTGGGTGCTTTGGGGAGAATCGTTTTCAGCGTTGAAGTGAATGGATATTCTTCAAGAGACAAAAGGACTACAAGATACTACCACTTGCTTACCGAACACAAAAGCCAATATCCTGAGCTGGTGGGGTGGCTCTGAATTACTTACCCGCTTGATAGGTCCATAAGCCTCAAACTCCCTTTTGATCCTGCTCTCAGTTGTCTCATAGTTCTGAAAAGGGAAAATATCAAATAGGTCAACATACAACAAATACTATACAGTAGCTAGAAATTTGATCACAACGGAAAAGTATTACTCACAAGCCTAGCCACAAACAATGTTTTGTATGGATCTCCAGAAATATTTGGGTCGTTGTTTGGATTGTCTGCATAGAAAATCACAAAATATCAGGCTACCAAATACATAAAAGTGATTTTTTTTTTCTAATTTTTGTAACATTAGATGGTGCTCCTATACAACAGGAAAGAGTGACAGTTTTCATTCTGTGTGAATCAACAGGGTGCAACCAATATTTATTTTAGACACTAAAGCTTTGATCACATTTCTCAAGCTCTTCAACTGCCTTTTTGGCTCCCTCCTCCAGCCGTATTTGGTGAATCCTGGCTCTTCTTTGGGCCTGCTTGCACACACAGAAAAAAGGAAAATATTAAATCTGCCCAAACTACAACTGTTCAATGGTTCATGAGTAAATGTTATCATCCGGTATGCTAAGTAACATAATCGAGTGCATAAAAAAGACGGACATTTATGTTATATAATCAAAATAATTATAGAAAATGTCAACAAAATCACTCAAAAACGAAAAATCTTCAGTATAGTAAATGACTCCCCTAGACAAATGCTAGTGTAACTCCTCTTGACAACTAACAACAGACTCTCAGAATTGGCCACAAATACAGAGTTAAAGCCTTTGACAAGGGTATAAAAATGGAAAGAAGATGGCATCCTGAATGTGAATATATTAGTGAAGGTATAATGTATGGATCAGGGCGTATATCCATAAATTTATATATTACATCATCCGTCCAACATAGTAAAGAAGATGGTATATCCCTACAAAGAAGATATATGAGAAAAATCAAGGTGTTCAAAGAATTCAATAAATGATGTAACCTCCGTTCAATTTATGAAGGTATATATGAAGGTATATATATATCGTTGCATTCTGAAGCCACATCAAGTCAAAGCAAAGCTTCTATATACTAAAAAGTTCCTAGTCAACAAAATGCAGTACAAAAGATTTTGAGACAGGAAAAAGTCATACTGGAGTCTCGCCCTTCGCCACAGGTGGAGCGTAATTAGGATCACCAGGCTCAGCAAAGTTACTAACAAATTGTGCCATACCTGTGAAACCAGAGAAGACCAACCTTATCAATAAGTAGCTAGAAAAAACAGATCTGCATCTCATTTGGAGATGTTAGATAATCTACAGCAACCAAAGACCTGTGTATGGCGGGCATTTCTTCTTCTCTGGAGGTGGTTTGTATTCCAAAGGTGGACGAGGCTCAAACAACTTAAGAAGATTTGAAGTTAAACCAGTTGGATGACTCTGGCCAATCTGCATGATTAGTTAACAATTAGTTAAAAATCATTAACTAGGTGAAGACAATAAATACAATACAAATCACTCATTTGCTTCTATTAAATGTACATGTAAATACAAGAAATTAACCCAGTAAAATGGTGACTCTAGGTCTTTCAGATTTTACATTTTATTCTTGACCACGGGCACTATGCAGAATCAGATTTGGTACTTCCAAACTATAACTAAGATCCCTTTAAACTACACCTAAGCCCTAACTTCTTTATTTCAAACTCAAAAACATTATACCAAAACCCAGAAATATAGTCCCCGTAGCCGAGACAAAACCACCAATATACTACATTCAGGCCTCAGTTCAAAACCCTAAAGTAAAATCAACATTTCCATGTAAATCAACCATATTCACATGAAACCTCACATCAAAACAAAGCTCAGATTGAATTAAACAAAATCGCAATTGGCGAATAAAGTATAGCATTTAGTAAAGGAGAGAGTACCAATTTGAGTTGCATAACACTGGCGCGGTTCTGAGCCTTGGTACGGGCCTGAACGGCGGCGTTTTGGTTGCGCATCATGGCATCGCCGAAGTCCCCCATCGTTCTCCGAAAGTTGCAGCAGATGCCTAGGATTTCTGAAGAGAGGGATCGGTTGGTGGAATCACGCTCTACCGAGCATATGACTATTTCAATTTCTTCGGAAAACTCTTGTCGTTGAGTTGGTGATTAGAAGGGTTTCTTGGCATGACTATTTATATAAATGGAAATTACATTTTGCCATACAAATTATTCGTGCTAACCTATTTTTTGTTACATTTGTCATTTTAACTCCACAAATTTTACAAGTCAGTCATTTCAAGCTCACAGTTGGTGGAATATTCCACCATGCATTGCACATAAAATTTTAAGGACAAAACTATCCATTTAAGTGATCATCTTAATTTCTCATTGAAATTTGTCACATATCAACAATAAGCAAATTAGGATTTATTTTCACTAGTCAAAATTGAACAAAAACCAAACACTAATATTTCAAATCCTTAAAAAAAAAAAAAAAAACCCCATAGCCCTAAACACTAATTTTCCATACTAAACACTAATCTATCAGTAAAATTTGAATTCCCTCTCAATGGTGTAAAAAATATGAAAGAATGGCGACCCTAATGTACCATTTGGAAGCATTTTTTTCTAATTATGGTAAGTAATTTTGAATATTTAAGTGGATTTTTTAATAATGACCCCATAATTTGTTGGCTCGATAATTTTTTATTGAAAGATTGATTTTTTGTTTGATTATTTAGGGTTTTTTCTTATTTTAATTTTTCAAAATATGTCGGGGGCATGTTTTGTTTGTGCTTGAGCTTCTGTCCCCTATAGGGTTTTATTTTTTATTTGAATATTTTTGTTTGATTAGGGTATTTTTTAGATTCTATGAATTAGAATATTTATGAAGTGTATATTTCTGTATTTGTAATATTTATCATATTACTTTTTAGAACGAGGGTATTTTTATGTTTATATATATTTTTTATATTAGGGCATTGTTTATATTTTTGTATTTTATATTTTCTTTTTTATATGTTTTCTGTTTATAATAGGGTATTATTTATATTATTGTGCTCTAAATTGTATTGCATATTCTATTATTTTTTATATTGCTTTGAATGATATAGTGTTATTTTTTATATTATTGTGCTCATACTAATACTATTGCATATATGTGATTAGAATATTATAGTGTTGTTTATCAGTTTATTATGAATGTTATAGTGTTATTTTTTATGTTATTGTACTCATACAAATTGTATTGCATATATGCCATTAGAAAAGTACCTAAATTAAACTTCTTTTGTTGTTCTTCCCACCCCATCAGGTCCTCATTTTGATAACTTTACTATAAGAATGTATCATTTTGGGTTGTTTGTTAATTTAGGAATAAAATTTTATGTAGCTGCAGAAATTATTCACATTGATTATTATCATCTTGATGATATATCACTGATTGAGTTAAGTAGTATGGCCAATGAGATAGGCATAAATGAATTTAAATACTTTCATTACAGTAAGGGTTGGGTCAATGATTGCAGTGATATGATGTTAATATAAAATGATAATGCTGCTCTTAATTTAGTGAACTTCATTGATGCTAATAGGATGGTTGGGGTGTTTGTAGAGCATGAAAAAATAGTGTATCTTGTAGTGAATTTGAGAGTTTTGAAAAACCTTCCCAAGACTTCCCTACTGTTGATGAACCTTTTAATTTTATTAGTGATATTGAAGATAGCATATACATGAATAAGGCCAATATGAACCAAACTGATTATGTGGGTGAGGGACTAGTGGATGATAATGAACCTTTGGAAATGAATTATGATACAGTTGATGACAGAGTCAATAATGGAAGTGAGGATGTGCAGTCATTAAGTTCAAATTATGACATAACCGAGATGTTAGTTGAAGTATCTGATGATGATGCACTGTTTGATGATAACATTGATACAGAGTTAGAGTGGGCTGGCCTACAAATGTTAAAGAACTAAATAAAGAGAAGAATGAAAAAAAAAGACAAGAAAGTAAGCAGAAAGTGAGATTAAGCAAGAAAGGAGTTACAATGACATGCTCAAAATGCAGAAAACCAAATCATAATGTAAGAGGTTGTCCATTGCTTAAGCAAACTTTGCCCGCAGAGGAGGGATTGGATGTTCCTGCAACTTTTGAAAGAGAACAACCTGTTAGGAAGATGAACAATAAATTATGTATTTTAATATAGATGTGTAATTTGTGTATATATCTCATTTATTTTTATGATAAATCAACAGGGAAGGAAAATGAATGAGTCAAGGCAGCAAACAGATGCAGGGCAATCAAGTACTATTCAAAATGATGTTGGTGGAGAGGTAAGTATATGTTTTCCATACTTAAATTATATGATAACTCTCTTATGCACTGTTTTTATATTTGTACAGAGGAGAAGAAGGAGAAAAACAAGACAACAAGGAAATGAAGAGTAATCAAGTGCTGCTAATGTTGATCTTCCATCACAATTACTAAATCCAGTGACGTCACTAGTACCATCAACAATGCCATTACCATTACCAAATCTAGTTCTATCACCAGTGTTATCATCAATGCCATCACCAATGATAAATGATGTTGTTAGAAAGATAAGTAGATTTTTTCATACAGTTATGATATAATTATTTTGTACTCATTTCTTTTATCTGTTTATTTTTTACAATTAAATAGAGTGAAAAAAGATTATTTTCAAGTGATGATGTTGAAATTTTCAACAAAGATCAGCCAAGTGTTGTTTAAAAGAAAATGAAAGGCAAGGAAATTGTTACAACCACTACTAGAGTGGGGATAAAAAGTTGTGTAATTATATCACCTACTAGAGTCACAAAAAGTAGTGTAAATATTGCAAGTCCAAGGTCAGAGACATAAACCTTTGTACAATCAAGACAAAGGAAAGGCAGTGCAAGAATCATAAATATAGAGGTACTACAAGCAAAAATAAGGATGCAACCAAGGCTAATGAATCCTAGAAAGAATCTAAGAAAAAATATATAGAAGAAGAAGATATTCCAATTTGTACTCAAATGTAATATTGGGGCAGGTTTAACTTTTTGTCATTTTCTAGCTTTTGGACACATTTTATCTAAATCAAGTTTCAACATGTTATGGATAATCTATTTGTTGTTATAATTGTGTAGAAATGATAGTTTTTGGGGATAGGTTTCAGGTAAATATGTGGATGTTGATATTTTAAATTGGTTGTGAAGTGTTGCTTTAGATTTTGGGATAACTTTTGATGACATTTGTAGAAGTTGATGTGTATGAACAAGTTTTGAAGTGGATCTTTAGCTTTTGGGGATTGCTTTTAGTTACATTTGTGGATGTTGATGTGTATGAACAAGTTTAGCTTTTAAGGATAGTTTAGCATTTGGGGATGGTTGTGCATGGAAGATTGTTTGAACAAATTGGTCAGTATATCTTTTTGGTCTTATTTGCCATTTTCAAGTTGTAATGAAATGATATTTTTTTGTTATTGTGTAGAAAATTGTTATTTCAACTGTTGCCTTGCAACTGTGGTTTTTGTTGCATTGAAATGAGAATACAAATGAAAAATTTGTTATTGGGATACATTTGATAATATCTTACATAAAACTAAAATTCATTCATTGATACAATACATACACATTACATAGAAAATTGGATCATGGCCAAAATTTACAGAACATTTGAAAATTAAAATTTGTCCATGTCCTAATTCCTACCTAAAACTATTACAATATGTTATAATCATTAGCTTTTTAGGCAAAATATTATAATTTAATAAAATATTTATTAAAATATCGTAGAATATATAATGTTTAGGGAATTATGACAAAAGCGTCTTAATTAATTTTTTTTATATAGGGAAAGTGTTATGAGGTGCAACGCTTTGGACTATATGTGTTGCCGAATTTTTCGAAAATTGAGTGCGCAAAGCGTTATTCCACATAATGCTTTCAATTTGTTCTTTGAACTTTTTTTTATTTAATTCATAAAGTAATGCACTTTCACACACACACACATATATAATATTAATTAGAATGCACAAATTATGTATATATATAATATTTATTTGTATTATGTGTATTTAATAATTTGTATAATTATAATGCTACACAAATAAATATAAAAGTTAAATTTTTAAACAAAATTTAAACAATGATTTTTTTTAATTATATAAATGAATAGAGTAATCAAATTAAACATATTATATACAGTAATCAGTAATACCCGCTAGTACCACAACCACGTGCTTGCCTATTCCTGTGCTCTCTACCTCTTTCTCCCCTACTCTGTATAGTAGTATCGAAATATTGTGATATCTTATCAGTTTGTGAATCATCATTTATATATGTATTATGATGACTCGATGAAAAGGTATTATAGACATAATCTCGGTACATTAATGTCATTGGAGGGAATGAAATATGAGAGATATTAAACTTCGGATGTAATGATACATTTCCAGGCGTCAATCCCAAACGAAGATCAAGTTGTACCTGTGAGTACGTATATGCTGTCAGATCATAAGGAGTGAAAGAAAAATAATTCTCTGATATTGAGATTGGCCTATAAATGTCATCATGAGAGACATGCAATGTAGAAGGCCTAGCTACATCTGCTGTTGGATAGTAGTGATATGATGTCGAAGCATAGCCAGTGAAAAGAGGTATTTGAGCCCACTAGTAGTATCCCTCTACTAAGCGATTGGACCTCTCAGTACGACTGGACCTCCTCCTCTTATTTATCCTAGTCTGTGTATCATCTGGTGGTTGTGGTTGTTCCAAGGGCATTTGTTGAGGCAAATCTCAGCTGACAAGAAGGGTCATGGCCTGCTCATCATATCGCTCCAATAATGAATTAGCCGCACTCAAATCCTCCGAAGGTCTCATTCGAGTATTATGCTAAGAGAGGTCAACTGATCAGCCTGAAATACATATAAAAAATTACAATATAAATATATATCGTATAAAAGAACTCAAAAATATAAATACACCAAATTATCAATTTACGTACCAAAAATTGCATAAAAGATGCATTCCTAACTTGGTAGCCCGTAGTCTGAACCCTATTAGCAGACGATATAAAAAGGTATGTAATTCTGTCATACCACTTATCATAACCATTCTCTATAGTGACTGCATCTCTGATGAGTGGTTTGTGCATAATAGTCTGAAATCGTCTAACCCACGTGCTAATATACTATATGTGATGAGCCTCCCAGTCAAATCCTATATACCCCATAAGGTCAAATCTATGCAAATTTGTGTCACAATCTTATAGAAATGGAGGGATGTTTTGTATCATTCCAAACTATCGAAAAACCCTCTCAGGATGGTGCATCTCAACTCGCACATAGAATGAACATATGGACGTCCAAAGTTGGGGACTACAATATGGTGGCAACTCAATAATGTATTGGGAAGTCATGTCATACGGTTGCCAAATGAACTACAAAAAAGAAAAATACATATTAATAATATATTATAGGTGATGTCAAATAAAGTTTCATTATAAGCTTGCTAACATAATGTGGCATCATAACATCAAACATCTCTCGAAAGATGCGTACAAAATATCAAGTAGTATGACCATAATTCATCGTCGTATTCGACCTGCAATTATTTATTTACATTAACATAAGAAAAAAAATACATATACTAAAAAAGTAATAATTAATTTTTTTTACCATGCACCATACGGAGGAGTAGGAAATACATGCTCTAAATCAATCTACCAAGACTTCAAATCTACACGTGGTTCTAGAACGACGAGCGTAATGGACGTTATCCTTGACCACGCCCAAATATGAAAGAAGTGAAATTTATATCAATACAAAATATGATAGACATATATTAAAATATAAGATAAACATGTATTAATTTTACTTGTAATAATTGTAATGCACCACTAATATTAAATTTTGTCTTGGAGCATACCGTACACAACTCATGATATAAGAAAGTCAATACAACACTACCCCAACTATACCCACTAACTTCATCAACATTCTCAAATTTTGGCAGATAAAGCAATAAGGTTGAATTTCCTGATGAATTAGGACACATAACACCACCAAGCAATATGAACGCACATGTACGGGCTACTATAGCACATGCTCCTCATCACTGTCATCAGTCACAAGATGCTGTCTCATATGCTGTGCGATGACAGTGGTATATAGACGCGCCCCCTAAAATGCTCATTCGCAGGATGAAATCCTAGATTAACCGTACAATACTGCACCTACTATGGTATAGACATCTCATGATCTACACTTGTGACTGGACGACCGTCAATAGAAAGACCCCAAATAACTAAAACATCCTGTAATGTAATGGTGACCTCTCCTACTCAAAAATAAAAAGTATGTATCTCTTAACACCATCTACACGTGAGAATAAGTGTTTATCAATTAGTATTTTGATCATTCCGACCACAATTAATAAAAATAAGTGCATTATAAATAACTATACCAAATAAATGCATGATAAATACTTATCAATCAGTATTATGATCATTCCAACCATAATATTAACAAAAACTAGGGCATTACAAATAACTATATTAATTAACTGCATGTTAAATACTTTGAAAATGACTATTATGATTATTCCAACCACGAGTAATAAAAATAAGTGCATTACAAATATTTAGCATTAAAAAACTAAATACAATAACATGTTGATAAGTTAATTTTATACCAATAATTCATATGCTTTTTGATTAACAATTAGTTTGTTTCCAAGTGTTTTTATTACTTTTTATGTATTTAGTTTGAAATCTTGTAGGTAATGACAATAAGAGAAAAAAATGAAAAGAAATCAAAAACTTGATTGAAATGTTGGAGAATTTGAGTTATGGTGCTACTGAGGGCAATTTTCATATAAACTTGATTCTTAATTCATTGAAAATCTAAGAGATATATCTACAACATATATATTGTCATAAAACCCAATTCAGTTGATTTCAATTAGAAAAATCGAGTTCAAGAGTTAGTACTGGACTGAAATTTTTTGGGATAATATATCTTAGTATTTCAGAACTAACTCTATCTAGAAATATCATATTTAGTTGGTTCAAGTGCCTATGGAAAGGCAAGACAGAGGGATATAATTCATTAGAAGATATCAAAAGCTAATTCATCATAGAATAAGGTCAAAAACTAGTTATAATGGGCTGAACAGTGTAAAAGTACTGAAATGAAGGAGGGAAAAATAACAGCAACGGCGCCTAAGCGCCAAAACAGGGCGCCTAGGTGCCATCTGAAGTGCTAAAATAGAATACATGGTGCTTATGCATCGTTCTTCTATGCCTAGGCGCCAAATGACTTGAAAATTCTAAAAGTGTGATCTTTTGACTTGGATTTTGGACAAAAACTATTAAAACCAACTTATAAAAAAGACTTTATGGACCTCTTGGGGGACAATTTTCTAATAAAATGGATTTGGTAGAGAGAAAATGGGGAAAATCCATGAGAAGAGGAGGAATTTTAGGATTTTTTTGGAGAAGGAATAATTGGAATGAGTTAAAAAGAGGAATTGGTTCTTAGAGACAGGGTTAATGATTTTTCTGAAACTAAAATAAGGGAAGGCTGGGAGAGAAGAAAGCCATTCTTGAAAAAGAGGAAGCCACTTTTGAAGACAAGGAGAGCTTTAACCATTTTTCTCACTTCATAAATTGGTGAACAATTTTCATATTCTTTCTTATTTATTTCTTGAAGTTGTATTCATCCATTATGAACTAAACTTTTCTTTCTAGAGGATGATGTAATCTTATTTGATCCTATGTTTTGAATTCCAATCAATATTAGTTCAAGTTATTCATTTTGTTTGTGTTATGTTGTTTAGTATTACATCTTGATTATTTGATCATTAATTGAGATTATTTGATGTATGATATTCGATACTCGAGAGATAGAAGATTATATAAGATCATAAGGGTAACACAACCTAGGAATCATAGAGTTGAGAAGCTTATGAAACCTTTGAAGTTTTAAAGAAGACTTCATTAAATTTTTGTAGAGTTTTATTCTTGAATTTTTATAGAGATATTGAAATTTATGTTAGAACTTATAGTCAATGCGACACTCGATACAGGGAAGATTATACATGATCATAAGGGTTACACAACCTAGGAATCATAGAGTTGAGAAACTTATGAAACTTTTGAAGTTTTGAAGAAAAATTCATTGAATTTTTGTAGAGTTTTATTCTTGAGTTTTTATAGAGATATTGAAATTCATGTTAGAATTTATAGTCAATTCGGCACTTGAGAGAGGGAATTGATAAGCTTAGAAATTCTTAACTTACATTTGTTGTTGACTTGAATTGATATATTTTGGAAGGAAGAACATAGGTGATAATTAGGTGATTCATTCATCTAGAATTTCTTGTTCATAAGGTGTTTGTTGTATTGCTTCTAAGAACTTCACTATTACCTTTACATTTTGTTATCTTACTTTATCTTGTTTACCAATCATCATTCGATTTTCTAGATAAAATTAGGACTATTTGAACTACAGTACTTAATGTAATTTTTGATTATAATCCTTGTGGATACTCAACTTAACTCATCATTATATTAAAACTTGACACCGTGTACTTGCGGTTTGTAAAATTTTCACAAATAAGTTTTTGGCGCCGTTACTGGGGATTGTTTTATCATAATTGTATTAATATTGTTATGATTTAATCTTGATTTCAGTTTAGATTGTTTTTACTTTCTTTCCATATATTGATGTTGTATTGCCTTGCATTGGATTATACATATTTGTATACGTAAGGTTAGGAGTCTTGACTTGGGTTATTTTGATTTAGAAATCGAATGGACTCTTCGGGCTATTAGAGTAGTAAAAAGATTTAGCAATTAAGCCATGGCGGATAACATCAACAATGCTAATGTGAACGCCAATCTTCTATTGCAACAACTACCACCACAACGAGCTATCCAGGACTATTTTCAACCAACCATAGACCAAAATTACTTCGGGATAGTTCAACAACCAATCAATGCCAATAATTTTGAGCTTAAACCGGTCTCATTAGTATGGTGCAATAAATCAATTGGAGAAAGTACATTAGAGGACCCTAATGCACACTTAGCTATATTTTTGGAGATTTGTGATACCATCAAAATGAATGAAGTGCCCAACGATGCCATTAGACTTCGCTTATTTTCATTCTCACTCCGGGATAAAACTAAGCTATGGTTACAATCTTTTGCACTAAGTAGCATACCGAGTTGAAATGACTTAACACAAAAATTTATTGCTAAGTACTTTCTACCAAGCAAGACACTTCAACTTAAGAGTGAGATAGCTTAATTCCGCCAACAAGATTTTGAGCCATTATATGAAGTTTGGGAGAGGTTTAAGGATTTTCTAAGAAGATGTCCTCAACATGGTTATGAGGATTGGCAGCAGGTACAATACTTCTATAATGGTTTGAATGGACAAACTTGAACCATAATAGATACTGACATAAGTGGGATTTTAATGTCTAAGACTGTAGACGAAGCCTATATTTTGCTTGAGAAGATGGCTACTAACAGCTATCAATGGCCTTTCGAGAGATTTTCCATTAAAAAGGTTATCGGAGTTTTTGAGGTAGATTCATTTACACAATTAGTTGTACATGTTTATGCTCTTTCTAACCAATTTGCAGCTTGGACATCTAATGGAGTTTCTCAATGAATGGATTCCATGGCATCAACTAGCACTTCATTAATGGAAACCAAAGGTAATGAGCAAATAAACTTTGTTAATAACCGTAATTTTAATTTTAGTAAAAATCAATTACCTACTCATTACCATCCGTGGCTTAGAAATCATTATGCCAACAATCGAAATGTGCTTCAACCCCCATCGGATTACAACAATCTACCAAATCCTAATCCCCATGTAGGTGGAAAAAAGACATCATTGGAGGATTTGCTAAGCATTTTCATTGGCGAGATAAGAGCCCGATTGAATAAGGATAAAACAAAGATAGACAACATTGAGACTCAATTGGGGCAGTTAGGAGCTTCAATGAAATCAATAAAGACTTAAATTGGACAACTTGCTACTGAAATTAATGCTAAAAAATATAAAAATTTTTTCTAAGTGATACGAAAATCAATCCAATGGAGCATTGCAAAGCTATCCAACTTCAAAGTGGAACTGAAATCAAGGATCCATAAATGAAAAGTTCACAAGTTGATGAGCCAATCACGGGCACTTAGAGTGAAAGTCCTATGGAGGAACACCTAAGGGAAGAAGAAAGATAATTAAATGAACAAATAAGGGCTGAAAAGCTAAAATATACTCCTAATTTTGAAACTTCTCCCAAATTTAATTTTCCACAAAGATTTCAAAAGAAAAAGATTGATTCACAATTTGCAAAATTTTTGAAAATTTTCAACAAAATTCATATCAATATTCTTTTTGTAGATGCTCTTGAGCAAATGCTCAACTACGCCAAGTTCATGAAGGATGTGATGTTAAGAAAAAGACGATTGGTAGAATTTGAAACTGTGAATCTCACAGAGGAGTGTAGTGCCATTTTACAGAAAAAGCTTCCTCAAAAATTGAAAGATCCAGGGAGTTTTACTATTCTTTGTACTATAGGAGGATCTTTCTTCGATAAAGCATTATGTGATCTTGGAGCAAATATTAATTTGATGCCACTTTCTATTTTTAGAAAATTAGGAATTGGAGAAATCAAGCCATCCACTATCACCTTGCAATTGGCGGATAGATCTCTCACCTATCCAAGGAGAGTTGTTGAAGATGTATTGGTAACAGTGGATAAATTCATATTTCCTGCAGATTTTGTGGTGTTAGATATGGAGGAAGACCAAGAAATTCCTTTAATTCTTGGTCGACTATTCCTTGCTACGGGGCATGCTTTGATTGATGTGCAACGCAGTGAATTAACTCTAAAAGTTAATGAGGATAAAGTGATATTTAACATTTATCGTGCATTGAAGTTTCAAGAGGAACCACATACATGTAATAGGATTGAAATGTTAGAAACTTGCTTGCATGATCATTTTCTCAAACGAATTCCTATTGAACCTTTAGAGCGATGCATTGTTCATTTTTTAATGAAAGGTAATAACCGTAATATTGATAATGATGATTTAATGCATTATTTGCTCTTTCTTGAATCAGGAGAGGTAGAGTTGAAAAAGGATAAATGCAAGAAAATAATAAGAGATACCATAATCAAGAAACAAACAATATCACCAGAGTTGAAAGCACTTCCCGAGCATTTGCGGTATGAATTTCTAGGTGCTAATAGCACGTATTCGATAATTATTTCAACATCCCTATCTCCTTTAGAGGTTGAGAAATTACTTCATATTTTAAGAGAGCATAAATCTGCTATTGGTTGGTCAATTTCTGATTTAAAAGGTATTAGTCCTTCAATTGTCATGCATAAAATCTTAATAGAAGAATCTTACAAACCATCTATTGAATATCAACGTAGACTAAATCTTGCAATGAAAAGTCTTGAAATGGTTGAATATCAGAATTATTTATACAATTTCTGATAGTTATTGGGTAAGCCCGGTTCAAGTAGTTCCAAAAAAAGGTGGCATGACTATAATTCAAAATGATAATAATGAATTAATACCAACAAGGACGGTCACAGGTTGGCGAGTATGTATTAATTGTAGAAAACTCAACAAAGTTACTCGTAAAGACCATTTTCCCCTTGCATTTATTGATCAAATGTTAAACCGACTTGCAGGGTATCAATACTATTATTTTCTTGATGGTTATTCAGGGTATAATCAAATTGTCATAGCACTCGAAGACCAAGAGAAAACAACATTCACATGCCCTTATGGTACTTTTGCTTTTCGAAGAATGCCATTTGGATTATGTAATTCCCCAACTACATTTCAAAGATGCATGATGACAATTTTTCATGATATGGTGGAAAACATAATGGAATTTTTTATGGATGATTTTTCAGTATTTGGCTCCTCATTTGATATATGTCTACATAATCTTTCTCTTATTTTGCAGAGATATGAGGAGACTAACCTTATTTTAAATTGAAAAAAATGCCATTTTATAGTAAAAGAAGGTATTATTTTAGGTCATCGAATGTCCTCCAAAGGACTTGAGGTAGACCGAATAAAAATTATTGCTATTGAAAAACTTCCACCACCAGTTAATGTGAAAGTTATTCATATTTTTTTAGGACATGCCGAGTTTTATAAAAGATTCATTAAATTTTTTTCAAAAATTATAAAACCTTTGTGCAACCTTTTGGAAAAAGATAAGCCATTTGACTTTAATGTTGATTGCTTACAGGCCTTTGATCACATCAAGAAGGCTCTTATTTCAGCTCCTATTATGGTGGTATCGGATTGGACCCAACCATTTGAACTTATGTGTAATGCTAGTGATTTTGCAGTTGGAGCAGTGTTAGGACAAAAAAAAGATAAAAATTTCAAGGCCATTTACTATGCAAGCCAAATACTTGACGATGCTCAATAAAATTACACCACCACTGAAAAAGAATTGTTAGCCATTGTTTTTGCATTTGATAAATTTTATACTTATCTTATAGGTACCAAGGTGATAGTATATACCAATCATGCTGCTATTAGGTACCTTTTTGCCAAAAAAGATGCAAAATCAAGGCTAATCCGATGGATATTCTTTTTTCAAGAATTTGATCTTGAAATCAAAGATAAGAAGGGAAGTGAAAATGTGGTGACAAATCACTTATCGAGGTTGGAGCAGAAAAATGAGAATTTTGAAGAACCAATTAAAGAATTTTTCCCAGATAAGTTTATTTTGGCAATCAAAGATAATTTACCTTGGTATGCATATTTTGTGAATTATCTTGTATGTGGATTATTGCCTTCGGACCTCACATATCATCAAAAAAAAAAATTCTTACATGATGTGAAATCATATTTATGGGATGATCCATTACTCTTCAAAAGGTGTTCAGATTCTGTGATTCGGAGATGTGTTCCAATGGATGAAACAAATGAAATTCTTAAGCACTGTCATTCATCCCCATGTGGTGGTCATTTTAGACCTACAAGGACAGTTTCTAAGGTATTTCAATCCGATTTTTATTAGCCAACATTGTTTAAAGATTGTTATAATTTTGAGCAGATATGTGACCAGTGTCAAAGGACTAGAACAATTACTAGACGTCATGAGCTTCCTTTGACTAACATGATGGAAGTTGAACTCTTTGATGTTTGGGAGATTGACTTCATGGAACCATTTCATCCATCAAATGATCGATCATACATTTTGCTAGTTGTGGATTATATCTCCAAGTGGATAGAAGCAATTGCCACACCTACTAATGATGCCAATATAGTATTTAAATTCTTGCACAAACATATTTTTACTCATTTTGGCACACCTAGATCAATTGTAAATGATGAAGATTATCATTTTTGCAATAAAATATTTAATAACCTTTTGGTTAAGTATAGTGTAATACACAAGGTAGCTCTTGGATATTATTCTCAATTAAATGGACAAGCCGAAATCTTAAATCGAGAAGTGAAGCAAATCCTTGAGAAAATAGTAAGCATTAATCGAAAGGATTGGGCACATAAGCTCGATGATGCATTATGGGCATATTGCACAATATATAAAACTCCTATAGGTATGTCTCCTTATCGATTAGTTTATGAAAAAGCTTGTCACCTCCCCGTTGAGCTAGAACATAGAGCATATTGGGCTGTGCAACAATTAAATTTTGATACAAAAGCAATAAGATAAAAAAATTGTTGTAACTCTTTTAGGCTTGATGCCTATGAAAATGCTAAAATCTATAAAGAAAAAATAAAACAATGGCATGATAAAATGATCTTGAGAAGGGAATTTCAACCCGGACAACTTGTGTTGCTTTTCAATTCTAGATTGCAACTTTTTTCGAGAAAATTGAAATCTAGATAGTCCGGTCCTTTTCTTGTCAACAAGATATTTCCATTTGGGGCGATTGGGCTCAAAGCTAAGGATGACATATTATTTCATGTCAATGGATAGAGGTTGAAACATTATTATGACAATAAAATTTGGAAGATGTCTAATTTTTCACTCGGAGAAACAACCTAAGGTATTCAATTTCGGTCTAGTTAAACACTTTAAATAAAGCGCTTCTTGGGAGGCAACCCAAGCTCTTTTTTTTTCTGTTTTTGTGAGTGTTGTTATTCTTGTTTCATTTCATATCATGATGATTGTTTCTTGATATTTTACCTATTTTTGCAGGTTAAAGGCTAAACACCACCAATTTTCAGGAAAGTCCTATTGTTTTACAATTCTTTCAATCATTGAGGACAATGTCTATATTAAGTTTGGGAGGAGTTCAAGAGTTTAGGATTATTACTTGTTGCTTGAAAAGTTTAGTGATAAACTATGTGCATGTTTGAAACAAGAAGAAGTAAATATTAGAATATGTACATTTGTTTACGTATCTAAACATCAAATTTTGGTTTTAACTACTTTATGAGGTCTTATGAATCTTGATGCACTAAGTAGTTGTTGAGTTACATTTAATTGTTTAGAGACAGTTTATAAGTTCTAATTATTTTCTAAATGATTCCACCAACCTCTAGAACTTGTTTGATCACTAGTCGAGGCAAAATCCTAGGTGGCATAATATTAGGGAGATGATTTAGGCTATTTTTGGACTATTTGAGCCTTTGAAGCCGATCTATACTTGAATTATTCCCTAATGTCCCCTCTTGAGCTTATTGAAATAATTTTTTGGACACCCTATACACATTATCGAACTATAAAAAAAATTCATTATTCTACCATTTTTCATCTCATTTACACAATCATTCTTGAATGAATTGTTGTATTAAAAAAAAAAAAGAAGAAGAAACAAAAATAAAGAGAAAAAATGATGAAAAATGATGAAAATGAAGAGATTATGAATTGAGGTGTATGATTTGAACTCCCTAAAACAAATAGACCTCCATTGCATACAATAAAAGAAATAAGTTTGGGGGTAATCCAAGATCAAAAAGAAGAAGAATGGGATGTTCAATAAAGAAAAATGAAGGGATTGATGAAGAAGTTGGTGCTCATTCATGAAGGTTTTAGTATGATTGTGTAAAATGGGTAATTTTTAGCTACAATTTTTTATATTTTTTCACTATTAACCAAGCCCTACAATACAAGATTTGGAAGTCCTTTGATATTTGATGTTATGATCTACCTACATTAGTGGAGACTAGTGTGAAAAACAAACCTATGTAGTTTGATAAACACATTGAAAGTGGATCAAATATGAGTAGTTGACTTTATAAACCTATCCGGATAATAAATAAAAGTTGATAAACTACTACTTTCACACTCACACACACAAGACTATGAAGTTAAGTGAAAACAATATGCATGTTAACATGCAACTGAGTATATTTTTCAAATCTTTTGAGATGAGATATTTAAAAAAAAAAAGAAGAAGAAAAGAAAAACAAATCTTTCTTGACTTTGCTAACCTGATTCATAGAGGGGTTTTGATTCGGAATTTCATGTTTGATGCTTGAGGACAAACAAATCTTCAAATTTGAGGGTATTTGATAAATTAGTTTTATACCAATAATTCATATGCCTTTTGATTAGCAATTAGTTTTTTTTCAAGTGTTTTTATTTCTTTTATGCATTTAGTTTGAAATTTTATAGGTAATAACAATAAGAGAAGAAAATGGAAAGAAATCAAAAACTTCGTTGAAATGTTGAAGAATTTGAGTTGTGGTGCTATTGAGGGTAATTTTTGTATTTCAATCATAACTATTGGCCCTAATTTTATATCAACTTGATTCTTGATCCATTGAAAATTCAAAGATATATCTACAACATCTATGTTTACCACAAAATCCAATTCATTCTATTTCAATGAGAAAAATCAAGTTCAAGAGTCAGCACTGGACTGAAATTTTTTGGGATGATATATCTTAGTATTTTAGAAATAACTCTCTCCAGAAATGTCATATTTAGTTGATTCAAGTGCCTATGGAAAGAAAAGACATAACGCTATAATTAATTACAAGATATCAAAAGCTAATTCATCCTAGAAAGAGGTAAAAAATCAGTTACAATGGGCTGAATAGTGTAAAAGTACTAAAATGAATGAGGGAAAAATAGCAGAAACGGCACCTAAGCACTAAAACAAGGCGCCTAGGTGCCATCTGAAGTGCTGAAATAGAATACATAGCGCCTAGGCACCATTCTTCTGTGCCTAGGCGCCAGATGACTTGAAATTCTGAAAATGTGATCTTTTGACTCGGATTTTGGACAAAAACTATTAAAACCAACTTCTAAAAAAGACTTTGTGGACCTCTTAGGGGACAACATTCTAAGAAAATGGATTTGGTGGAGAGAAAATGGGGGAAAAGCCATGAGAAGATGAGGAATTTCAGGATTTTTTTGGAGAAGACATAATTGGAATAAGTAAAAAGGAGGAATTATTTCTTAGAGACAGTTTGATTTTTTTGAAACTAAAAGAAGGGGAGGCTTGGAGATAAGAAAACTATTCTTGAAGAAGAGAAAGCCACTCTTGGAGACAAAGAGAGCTTCAATCATTTCTCTCACTTCACAAATTGGTGAACAATTTCCATGTTTTTTCTTATTTATTTCTTGAAGTTGTATTCATCCATTATGAACTAAACTTTTCTTCCTAGAGGATGATGTAACCTTATTTGATCCTATGTTTTGAATTCCAATCAATATTAGTTAAAATTATTCATCTTGTTTGTGTTATTTTGTTTAGTATTGCATCTTGATTATTTGGCCATTAATTGAGATTGTTTGATGTATGAGATTTGATACTCGAGAGAGGAAAGATTATACATGATCATAAGGGTAACACAACCTAGGAATCATAGAGTTGAGAAGCTTATGAAGCCTTTGAAGTTTTGAAGAAGAATTTATTGAACTTTTATAGAGTTTTATTCTTAAGTGTTTATAGAGATATTGAAATTCATGTTAGAACTTATAGTCAATTTGGCACTCGAGAGAGGGAATTGATGAGCTTAGTAATTCTTAACTTACAAGTGTTGTTGACTTGAATTGGTATATTTTGGAAGGAAGAACATAGATAATAATTAGGTGAGTCATTCATCTAGAATTTCTTGTTCATAAGGTATTTGTTATATTATTTCTAAGAACTCCACTATTACCTTTACCTTTTGTTATCTTACTTTATCTTGTTTACCAATTATCATTCGATTTTCTAGATAAAATTAGGATTATTTGAACTATGGTACTTAATATAATTTTTGATTACAATCCTTGTGAATACTCAACTTAACTCACCATTTTATTAAAACTTAACACCATGCACTTGCGGTTTGTAAAATTTTCACGAGCACATGTCAATAGAAATTTTAACTTGTACAATAGGTCAACCTTAAAATCAATCAAAGTTCATTGTCAAGACTGTTGTACGTTGTTGTTGTTGAGGTTGTTCCCTACAAGCTTGTTGTCTCGTATGAGTTTGTGCCCAATCCATCTCATTTGAAATGCGAGAAGTCCGATTTCTACCTCAATTAGGAATAGACCATAATGTGCTATAATGAAATAGCTCAAAATCAAGTATGTCCCAATAATATTTGTCCATGTACAACTTGAATATACCAACATATGTATGTCTATAATTTTATATGTTGTAATATGGTTTCACGAGTACTGCAGAGTTAAGGTTATAAGCAACACACACCTTCTGAGCATGAGAGCAAGAAACCCCAAACAACTTCCATTTACCACATGTACAATCTATTAACGTTAAATTGACAACGTGTTTATGACCCCCATCTCCATTTCCATGGCGCGTTTTTGTGATAACGGAAGCTGACTGCTGATTGTGGTCAAACATGGTTGCAATATGATATAAGGAGTGCACCTCCCAATACTTTTATTTCTTATATGCATAATCGATTCATATTTGATTGTTTTGCATCATTCTATCTATCTTCAGCGCCCGTTTATAAAATGGAGCACATCGATGAAATGTTATATCCACTATAGTTGTGACTGGAAGGCGACGAACATCTTTTAATACTCCATTAATGCATTCAGATATGTTGGTGGTTAGAAGTTTGCCTCACCACCCTTCACCATGACAATTGCCCATTTCTTCTTATCAATCTCTGCCAAGTATGCAAACGCTTTTGCATTAATGCTTTTAATCTACTCAAGAGTCTTCTCAAATTTATTTATTTGATGTGTATTACTAGCTCTATAACATAAGTCTCTGAATTGTATATTCTTGAAATGATTGTTGAAGTTTGAACACACATATCTCACGCAAAATTGATGCACATCACGAGTGAGTGTGAAGTCGGGTACGATCTCAATTGCTCATCGATCAGAAATAAAACACATACCTTCAACCCATTGTATAATGTGTTTGCTTAACATCTCTGGAAATCATTTCCAAGAGATAGTAGTTTCTTCATCCACAATTGCGAAAACAAGAGGCAAAACCTGTTGGTTTCCATCCATGGCAACTGCAATCAACATTTTATGTTTGTACTTCATGTATAAATGAGTTCCATCGACACTTATGACTTTGTCACAGTGATGAAATCCCTCTATACATGGATTGAAGGGCCAAAAGACATATTTGATTATCTTTTTGTCTTGAATTTCTATTGTTTTTATGCTCCCACTCAACAACAGTCCCCTCATTCGACTTTCGTAGAGCTCCTATAAACTTAGGGAGTTTTTGCACTGAGCTCTCCCAAGTCGCATACACATTTTCTCAGGCGTATTTTAAGCTATACCCTGTTTTCAAATATGAAATCTCAAATCCCAATTTTTCCTTCACAAATTGCATGACATATTTTATTTGACATATCGGGTTGTCTTGAACAATCCCCACCAATAATGTAGTAATATAATTTTTGTCTAAATTACGGTGGTCAACTGACATTTTATCGATCATACATGTGTGGCCCCCCATACCTTGTTATTTTGAACAAACTAAGGTTTGCTTTTAATGACACTCAAAGCTCCTATCTGTACCACATATTTGTTCTGCTATCTTTGTATACCACTTTTTATAGCTTCGGTGTACTCTCAACCACACGATAGTTTCATCTCGCAAAGCGGATGGAAAAATCTTTCACTGCAAATATCAAGTGCTTCTTATCCTTGAAAACCATACCCATATTAAGAACCCTTTATTTGAATCTTAAAACTTACCCTAGTCCCCTGTTGAAATAAGAATAGAGTCTGCATATACCTCTAGATATGTAGTGGAGATGAATGAGATCGATGGATGAAGTACATGTTCATTTGAGGTAAAGGGTATTGGTGCACTGACTGGGAGTTCATGCTGCGATGATGTCCCCTGACCATGTGATGACAATGTATTCAACATGATGTCAACATCAACATCATCCTTATTATCATCAGGAATTAGGTGCTCAACCTCGTTTGGTTCAAAATCACTAGGTATGTTGGGCCAAAACTGTCTACTATTGAGTCATTGGCATAATCCTGCATGTTCGCATGAGTATCATCAGGTTCAACATAACTACAAGATTCATCATTATGCTGCTTATGACAAGAGGTTGACCCACCTGCAAACATGTTATGAATCCCAATATTTGTCAACCCTTCTGTCACAATTGGCACATCAGGGACATACTCCGTGTATGCATTATCAGCTTCTCTCATGTTACTGATTTAATATTATACTGCCCAATATCAAAATTTGCATGAGCAAAGATAGAAGCACCCACACACAGGTCATCAATCCCAATAGTTGACATTCCTTATATCACCATAAAAAGATCCACAACAGTGTCTTGGGCTAAAAGAAACATATACGAGCCCCATTCCTGACTCATCATCATCTATGGTGAATTTGTTATTTTTCAACATAAATATCCATATTATCAATTTCGGCCTCTGGATCCATTAAAAACCATAGACTATCATCGTCGGTTATCTCTACAATTGATTCTTTTATCCCTTGTATGTAGACTTGTGAAAATTTAGCAAACACTTTCAACGAGAATTGATTGCTATCAATGCTGATGCGCTTATATAATTTTGACAATAATTCCAAAAAAACTGTTGTATGAGGAATTATCGTATATACAATTGGAAGACGGTCATATATCATAGGCCAATAATCTTGTGACACTTGACCTCCCGAATATATCATAACTCTAACTTTTCTTTGAGGTGCCATATCTTCAAAAAATAAATGTAATTATTCATTAGTAAATTCATAATGGTGATTTTAAAATAATTATTTTCTTAAATTAATTTTAATACTGATTTTTATTAACTATATTTTTGTATATAAATATTATTATCTATTTTTAAAATAATAATAAATTGTATTTATTTATTTTTATTTATTTAATTTTCAAATCCCAATTTCTTATTTTATTTACTATCTATAATTAATAAATTTGTAATGGTAATTTTAAAATAATTATTTTCTTACATTAATTTCAATACCAATATTTATTAACTATATTTTTGTATATAAATATTATATTTATACAATTTCTTATTTTATTCACTATCTATAATTATTAAATTTGTAGTGGTGATTTTAAAACAAATATTCTTGTAAATTAATTTAAATACCAATATTTATTAACTATATTTTTGTATATAAATATTATATTTATCTATTTTTAAAATAATAAAAAAATATATTTGTTTATTTTTTATTTATTTAATTTTAAATTAATTTTTAAATCCCAATTTCTTATTTTATTCAGTATCTATAATTATTAATAATTAATTGAAATATTATATTTAATAATGAAATTAAATTTTCAATATATATTTTTGATTAGAAAAGCCTTGATGTACATGTTATTTTTATGTGCTTACAGATTATATTTTTAATTGTTATTGATATTTTGATTAGTCCCAACATGAATAAATGGTTTACATGACATATTATCAAATCAAACAAAATGCGGATTAATGAGAACAAGAATTTTTTTATTATCTCTACAATTTTTGAATCTACAGCAAAATAATTACTAGTATCTTAATTTCAAAATACAATGCATACTCAAATAAATAAGTTAAAAAGAACTAATACTTAAATAATTAATTTAAAAATGATAATACTAACATAATAATAATTACCTTCTAAACTTGGTCGTCGCCGCCGCTGCCTCACTAGAGTGACTGGTTGGTGAAATGGTGGTAGGAAGAGAGGGGAAGAGGATAAATACAAAAGGAAGAAGATGAAGAAAGATTGGTTCGGCGAAGAAGAGAGAAATGGTTCGGCGAAGAAGAAGAGATAAATGGTGAAATGAAATGGTTCTGGTGAAAAGAAATGAATGTGGCCTGCACAACCGCGTGAAAGAAGCTGCACTGATTGGACGCTTCGATTCATACAAACTTTTTTTTTTAAAAACAAATTACAAAGAAGGCGCTATGGAAAACAACGCTTTCAAAGCAAAGTATTACCCCTCATAATGTATTCCTTTCAAATCCTCTCAAAATATATTAATTTGCATGTGAATTGAATGGAAAGCGTTAACCTCCGAAACGCTTTCCATTCATATTTTTTCTGAAAAAATTCTTCTATTCTGCATTGATTGACGTTACAACTTTAAAAAAATTAAAAAAAATAATCTAAAAGAAGGCGTTACGTGAGTCAACGCTTTCAGTCAAAGCGTTACTGCATGTAACATCTTTTCATAATTGAAAATTTGAATTAATTATCCTGTTGAATTGTTAGCAGCTGTCGACCAAATTGTTGAAAGTGTTACCCCTCATAACGCTTTTTCTATAATTTTTTTAATGAAAACGTCATTCAAAATGACGTTTTGCCATAATTTCCTAAACCCTATATATTCTACTGTATTTTAAAAAATATTTTATTAAATTAAAATAATTTCTCAAAAAAGCCTATAATCATTCCTCCATAAAATAGTAATATCATTTCAATCACTTAAAGAGGTATATAATAGTCCAAAATATTACTAATGCCACCCACAACCACTTCTTCCTTGACCTATTCTGTCTCAAATCATCTTCAAGCCTGTTAACTCATTTTAGTAGTCTCGGAATAATTTGTCTAGCTCTAGTGCACATTACTAGGCCAATCTATACAAAATAAGTATAACCTCCAACTTCCTAAATTACAAATTATTTCAGAAATTAAAATTTCATTTCATAATCCAATATTAATTTCACAAATTTTAGAATTTGTTTTTTAGAATTTACAAAATACTTTCTGAAAATTAGAAAAGGCTTCAGAATTATAAAATCTTTTCCAAAATATAAATTGGTTTTAGAAATTAAAAAATACTTTCAAAAATTTGAAATTATATTTACAAATTAAAAATTAATTTCACAAATTATAAATTATCTGTAGTGTTTTCCTAAAAAGTCAGTGAACATTCAAAATCAAATTATAACTATGAAAGATTCCATTTTTACTTAGAAATTAAGAGATTTAAGTGAAACATTCATGACATTTTCTAGTAAATGCTCAATTATTAGGTGATTTTCACAAATCAAAAACTAAAATGGAATTAGGGTTTCTAAAATTCCTCTTACCCGAAATTTTTCATAAGCAGCATACCTCTTTCCTGGGTTGAGGTCAGTCCAAGATGTCTTTTTGGCTGCATTTCTTCCACAATGACATATCTCCTCCATGGTGAATTCTGTAGTTTGCTTCCACATTTTTACTTCAAGAATAGAGCACAAGAATGAAGAGGATTTCTGTTCAATCGCGCCTAAATAACGGTAAGTGGGTAAGTGGGTAAGATGACAAGTTTGCCCACAACATCCACTGGTGAAAGACGATTTTGCCTTTAAAATTCCTGTGTGCAAGGCACGTGATAGGATCTGGGTGGAATATTCCACCGGCGGTAAGTTTGAGGTGGCAACGTGCAAAACTCGTGGAGTTGAGATGTCAAAGTGTAAAAAAAAAAATTTGGTTGGCAATGTACAAAAACACAAATAGTTTGGATGGCAAAGCGTAATTTTTTCTTTATATATGAACTAGTCGGTAAGTTGTACATAATGCAACTCGAGTGAAAATCGGCGGCTCATGAGTTTCTCTTATTTTTATTTATTTATTTATTTTTTTGGTATTTCTTTTTAAATGATATCGACTATAAAAAAGTTTGTAGTCAAAATGTCTTCTAATTTATTTTGCATTTTCTTCACAAATAAAATTAAATCAATGGCTAAGAACTTTTTTATAACTAGAATTGCATCACTAATGAGTTTGAACCATAAATAATGGATATTAAATTCACGTGATTGAAAACTGGTGTTATTAAATAAAAATATGATTAAAAGAAGCTTCAATTATACGACTATTTGCCAATATTTCTACTTTTAGAAAAGTGTATATTTTTAGAAAAATGAAAAAAAAAAAGCTGAGGTCATAAAAATATTAATATTTAACTACAGGATCAAAATATAAACAAATTAATATAATTAATATTTTTTTAATACAATACAAAGTCAATAGTTTCCAAAGTTTACATAGCACCTTCAGTTTATAAGAGTATTACATTAGCAATTCAACAAATAAAAGAATCCAAATCCTACTTTCATGTATAAAACCCTTCACATATATAGCACGAATTTGATAGATAAATGAAGATCATCAAAGATACATATATATATGTATAAAAAAAAGAGAGACAAGAAAATACATCATTTGCACTTAAATTTTCAGCCATTTCTAACCTTTGTGTTCTAACCATTAGTACTGCAAATAACTTGGTTAATATTGCATATAATTGTTGAAGCAGTACTGCTAGTTATCTGTGATGTTGCAGTCATGTTGTTGTGTAGTTTTTTTTCATCTCAAGGCTTGTTTTTCCCATCTCTCTGGAGTCGCCGCTGGATGAAGATGGATTGAGTCCATACTCGCTTGTTGTTCCATACTCACTGCTGTTGAATTCCTGGCTCGACATCACCATCTTCTTGAACTTCATCATGTCAGCATTGTAGGCACAAGTGTCATAAGCTTCTCCATTTCCAGTGGGGTTATATACTCTGCTTTGCCCTGGCTTCACACCTTCATTCAAGTCCTCCAGCGATGATTCTCCTTCCAAAGCACGCTCAATCTGATAATGATGTCTCATGCATCAGAAAACGCACGTTTTGATTGTTTTAAAATTGCTTTTTGGATTTTCTATTGGAATTTTGTGTTGCATCACACATGCACGCGCATATGATTAATTTCAAATGTATATTTAAGGAAATATTTTCTACACGTGCCATTTGTGTGTCATATATAATGCAAAATTACAGTAGAAGATCCAAACTGCTTTCTTGGTGTAGTTTTTGTACCTGGCTCATCTTAGGACGTCTTCTTGCTGAATGACGTATACTGGCAGCAGCACAGGCAACCATACGAGCTATCTCATTGGGAACATAGTTACCTTCAAGCCTTGGATCCACCAGTTCGTCGTAATTGCCATCTTCCAATGCTTTAGATAGAAGAGACCTCGCCTGTTCATTGCAACAGGAAAACAGAGAAAACAGTAGAGGGATAAATGTCAATTACTATAACTAATAATTGTCCAAATATACATGAAAATATCAACAGATGAGTCGAGAACAAACCCAGTCTACTAAGCTATCTTCCATGATTTTATTAGTAGGGTCTACAGGTCGGCGGCCAGTTATTAGTTCCAAGAGCATGACCCCAAATGAGAAAACATCAGACTTTTCTGTTAGCTTGCCGCTTGATGCATACTCAGGAGCCAGGTACCTGAAATTCACGCAAATGATTTCATGATCAGGAAATGGCAATCCAATGACGGATTTTATAAGTAGAATTTATTCACACTCAAAATTAGGATCACCAGGACTAATCAAACTTCTTAAGACAGAGGACAACGGAAGAATATGTACTGCATATGCTTATAAAAGTTAAAACTTAGTCTTTTCAAATTTAAAGGTGTGATCTATGTGAATTTTCTTTCATTTAATGTGAAGTTGAATTTACTTTTACAAATGACCTTCCAAACCTCGGTAAGATTATGGAATAGCTTGACCACATATATAGAGACAAATACATAGAGGTGATTGATCAGGAAAAAAATAAAGATAACTTCAAAACAACCTGAAAGCATCCAAAATTTTCTCAGTTAAAATACCTTTCTTTTAATGATCACTCAAAATTCAACTCGGGTAATCACTAAAAGTGAAATACAATCATTTCTGAGTATGACTCACCCAAAAGTTCCCATGACGCGAGTAGAGACATGAGTGTAATTATCAGAAGTTAGTTTAGCCAAACCGAAATCAGCCACCTGGATTATGCAGAAAAAAATCATAGTATCAGCCATGTTAACATGAACACATGACTAATAATGATCCTTTAGGACATTGGGTTGTTAATATATTACCATGGCTTCAAAGTTGTTGTCAAGAAGAATATTTGCAGCTTTGATATCGCGGTGGATAATTCGAGGGTAGCCTGGAATCACATAGCAAAAGTAATGGGAATATATCTTCTCCAATAAACATACACACATAGTTTTACAGTGGATAAAGAAAAAAATGACAGTATCATACAATCTTCATGCAGGTAAGCAAGCCCCTTGGCTGATCCCAATGCAATACGAAGCCTAGTTGCCCAGTCCATGACTGGTTGGCCTTTTCCTGCAATTACATTTTCGTTTTTGAGCAATAAGAATTTATATGATGAAAAATAGATATAAAATTCTTACAGGTGCACTGCTTAGGGGACACAGATTCATAAATCATTGTCTTAAAGATTAAGAAAAAAAAAGTTCCACTTTAAGAATTCAAGTTAGTTGTTATGGTTACCAACTTTTTTAAGTAAATGGAGACGATCTTTCTAAAAACTAGAATTACCATGAAGGTGAAATTCCAACGTCTTATTTGGAACAAATTCATAGACAAGCATTCTCTGTCCATTAGCAATGCAATATCCAACAAGGGACACAAGGTGGCGATGATGCACGCGGCTAATGATTTCGACCTCAGCCTGGAATTCTCGCTCTCCTTGCCCACTGCCGGACTTGAGACTCTTGACTGCCACCTCCCTTCTATCAGGTAAAACACCTTTATGTACGAAACCAAAGCCGCCTTGGCCCAACAAATTGGCTTGAGAAAATCCACCTGTTGCGGCTGCTAGATCTTCATAGGTAAATTGACTCATGGCCCCAATATTTGGTGATGGAGGTTGCATAGGCGTAGGATGTTGCCCTGAGTAACCCGAGCTGAAATCACTGCTAGTATTTGCAGGGGGTGGTGGAGGTGGTGCACCCCACCCACCAACACTGCCAACAGGTGTCCCCATAAAACCAGGTGGAGGAGGAAGGTTAACAATTTGGTCAACAGTTTGGGGACTTTGCCACTGTGTCTGACCATTGTAGTATTGATCACCACCTGAAAGCAAAAACCAGTTAACATAGCATGGTTACCATTAAGAGAACCTTAACTTTTATTGATGAAATTTTAGTGTTGCTAGGGTATTGCTGACAATCACTACAATCTTTGATCCAACAATTATATGTCACATTAACAAAGACTATCAATTAAAATATTAACCATCATCAAATAAAGAAGAAACTAGCCCAAGGTTAACGCTTCAATTCGTTTCAATCAGTTAAGTTTACGGTGACACATTGATGCTTATGCATTTTTGTTACTCTTTTTACATAAAAAGTGACTAACTTTTTTTTGTTTTTTGATAAAAAAAAAAGTTAAGTTGGAAAAAGACTCAATGTGGCTATCCGAACTTAGGAACCTAGCCGTGAAATGACAACATACTGAAAACATTAAACTATTAACATTCTAAAGAGTTTGGCCGAATTATTCAAATTATTACTTAACAATGTGAACATCACCAATTAATAACCATTCCAAAAGACATATCCTTGAAGGCTAAATGCTCAAAGTTTCAATTTTTAAATCTTTTAGTCATGTAAGCTATCGCAATTATTAATCCTACAAGAACATTCTTAATCAAGAATCATGCAAACATATTGTATCATAGGTTGTTCATTAAGCATAATTCCAAATTACACAGTGATTGAGAAACTAAAGCTAAAGTTGCATACCTTTAGGCGGGCGTCCAGGATCCATGTAATATAGTGATTGCTTTCTTCTCCTCGAACATATTAGGCAGACAATGATAAATGCAAGAATCACTACTCCCCCAACAACAATTCCCGCAATGATAGCCACATTTGTAGTTGATTCAGGCGATTCTGATGGACCACTAGGTCCAAACGACGAACCCGCAGACCTGTTAGCTGATGCTGAGCGTGGAGGAGGAGGAGAATTAGTAGGGGATGGAGGTGTTTGTGAAGAAATAGCGCTTGGTGGGGGTGGAGAAAAGACAGGCGCGGGAGGGGAACCACGTGCGGGGGCGGGGTTTTGAGGAGCCGGCGGTGATGGAGTGGTGGATGGCGGTGGAGGCGAGCTGTTGGGAGGTGGAGATTGTCCAGGTGTTGGAGATGGTGGTGGGGTTGAAGGAGAGTTGGGTGGAGGGGATGAGGCTGTAGGGGGAGGCGAAGAAGTTGGCGGTGCAAGAGGTGGTGAGGCTGGAGGGGAAGGGGAAGGCTCATTGGGAGGGGTTGCCGGAGGTGGTGCTGGTGGAGGGGATGTTGGCGGGGATGGTGGAGGGGATGTTGGTGGGGCTGGTGGTGGCGATGTTGGTGGGGTTGGTGGTGGAGATTCAGGCGGCGGAGAGGAAGATGGAGGGGGTGATGGGTCTGAGGTTGAGGAATTCGTTGGTGGAGATGTTTCAGTATTATTATCCTGTGATGGAGCTGTCTCGGGAGATGGAGCCATTCGTCGCGGATGAAATTCCGACAAAGATTTTAAGTCCACCTTCTCCGACAAAACTGCTCTTCACAACAATATCCAGCACACCTGAATGTATTCGTTACAGCAAGATCATACAAAGATCACATGTCTCGCCATTTTCTGCAAGAATTAATAATAATAAGAAGAAAGGATTCAAATCAAACACACACAAATATGCATACGATCAAAAAGTTTTCTTTAGAACAATTTTCATGCAGATGATTTTAATTTATGAAAAATCATTAATTGCTACGATGATCAAACATGATTCCTTGTGCATTTTTTTTTCGCTTTTTTTTGCTTTTTTTTTTTTTTTGGTTAAGGGAGATAAATTTACCTGAATTGAGAAGATCGAACGTCTTCAAAGGAGGTAAGATAGAGAAATTATTGCATTGTGTTTATTGCCTATCTTACCAAGGGCTTACCCTACCTTTGCCTTCCTATAAAAAGGTCCTCTTTCTTTTCTCTCCCCCCAAAACTTGTCCTTCAAACACCTCCAATTTTGGTTGGAAGTTAGTTATTCCTCTTACCAATTCCTATTTTGGCTTCTCATCTTTCTCTTCCCCCTCCCCTACTTGTTGATATGGGCAAAAACTACTATGACAATTTTCCATTAAACTTGGGTTATCCTAATTTTCAAGATTACTTAATACACTAATATATAGTGCCCATTTGATTTTATTTTTAAAGGGGATTTTTTTATTTTTTACTATTTGAAAAGGAGAAAATGCATTTATTTTATTTTTTTCATCATAAACTAAACTTATTTTATTTATAAAATTTATTTTCAAATTTACCAATATTTCACGTCTTTTTATACATTTACAAAACTCATTTTTCAAATATACTCACATTTTACACCTCTTCATTTAGAAAACATCATAAAATAAATATGTTTTTATTTTCAAACTTATATATTATACATAAAAATATAACTAATCAAAATATATTTTTATTTTTACTCGAAAATCTAGCAAAAATATTTTTTAAAAAATAAAATGCTAAAAATATGAAAATGAATTTGAAAATAAAACCAAAGGGGCTCATTGAGGTGGGGGGAGCAAAAAAAAATATAGTTTTTATTTAGAAATTGTCTACATCAATCCAATTCCAATTGATCTTTCTTCCATATTAGCTTTAAGGCGCGATTAGTATATAGTAGTGTAATTAAGCAGGAATAGAATGAATTTAGAATTGAAATGATGATGAGAAATGAATAATATGAATATTTTTTTTCCCTTTGCTTGGTATTTACAAACAATAAGAAATAAATGGAATATTCATTACTTATTTAATTCCAATCCTGTAATTGATAATTAAAAAATAAATAGTAACAATTGAATAAAATTAATTTTAATGATCAAATTATCCATAAAACAATTAAATTTAAATTAATTACTCAATATGTTATTTTTTGTATATTACATTGCAAATTTCTATTGAAATTGGACATGTTGTATTAAATTCTATAGAAGTAATATTTTCAAAAAATATTTGACAATTGATTTGTTTACTCAAAAGTAGAAGTGTTCACAGTTCGATAAATCAATCAAATCAAACCAAAATCGAGAATTCGGTACGTATAAAAACGAACTCAAAAATTCAGTTTGTTATTTAATTTTTATTTTTATAATAATTTTGTATTTAGTTGGGTTTCGATTTTTTTATTTTAGTTTACTGAAACCTATCGAATATTGAATAATAATTTTTTACATATTTTTATACATACTTTCTAATAATAAATTTATATTTATTAATTATTTTTATACTATTTTTATTTTTTTAACTCACCAAAACTTCAAAATAATAAATATTAAATACAATTATGCTGTTATTTCTATAATTGTTTTTCAAAAAAAATTGCTTAACCAAATTATCGAACCGAAAAATTAAAAATAATCAATAATAATCGAACCAAATCGATTAATTCAACTTTGTATTTAGTATAACATTTTGTGTATGTTCAAGTTTAAGAGGATATTTTTTTTATAATTAGATATATGTAAGGATAATTTTATCAAAAATAGAAATAAAATTATTCTTGAATGATTGGAACTGGATAAACCATGTGTAAAGAAGGGAATGATTAATCTCATAGTTTTGGAAATATAAATTCCTATGGAAATGGAGATTCATAACACTAAACTATACCATTAATATGTTTTGAAATGAACATGAGAATGATTCCATTCCTACATATATACCAACCATACCATTAATTACTTAGTTGTGCTTGAGCAAATAAATGGACGAAAATTTGGTAATTACTATCCAATTTCGAATAGACTGCATTTATCTTTCATTGGTTTGACTCCCATTTTATGTGGGAGGAATGAGAAGGTCGAGTGTTCGAATCCCCATGGGTGCGTGTGTAACTTTTTTAAAAATAAAATAAAATATTCCAGCATGATATGTAATACACTTGCATAGAAACTATATAATCTTAGTATTAAAGAGAGCGTTGAAGTAATTCCCTTTATTACTTTTAATTGAATTACCAAAATAACCTTAGCAGTTCAACCGGTCTTGCTAACAATTAGCAGTTCAATTGGTCGGACCGATTTAATGAAAATTGATTATATTTTTTTACTATATTATGTAAAATGATAATATAATAAACTAATTGGTATGTAATACATTTTAAATGTAAAAGATAAATAAATAACTACCTAAAAAACATCTAACAAAACACAAAATTCAAATAATCACAAAAATATAACAAAATATCAAATTTATTTTTTTTAAAAAATAAAAAATTAAAAAAATAAAAATAAAAAACAAAAAAATATAAAAAATCGATTTGATCGGTTTTGGCCGATTTGATTGGTTTTTGACCAATCAAACCAGAAATTTGATTTTATACCTTTAATCGAATGGAGCCAATCTCCGATTCTCAATTAAATCGATTGATCCAGTCCAATTTTTAAATTAATAGTGCGCAACTTAGCATTCACTATTTCTACACTACATTACAAACTCAAACACCTTCAATTTCTCCACTATCTTAAGCACACAAACACGCTCGCGAAAAATACTTTTCAATCCTATAATTTAGGTGGTGGTGTAATTTTGTTACTATACTTTAAAAAAAATCAAATTTAATTCTAGCTTTTCATTACAATTTTCGTTTCGATGTTAAATTTTGAATGAAAAAACCACGTGCAGCACATATAGCTGTTAACTCATCAATATGGATGAAAATTTTCACTTGACACGAACATCTCATTGCTGTCATCTTAAAGAAAAATTACTTTTTTTAGCACCACAATATAGGGGAGTTTGCAAGTTTAGTATCAAGTTTTCCAAAAAAATTCAAATTTATTTCCATAAATCAGCATCCTATTGCAATTTTAGTACCACTTTTAACTTTCTGATGAAAAATGACATAGTATATGGGCGTTAAATCCAAGATTTGAAGGGAATTTTAGCATGTGAGATGCACATGCTTCATTTTTACTCTAAAAAAATTAAGATATTAACTATTTTTCTCAAAGATAAAACATAAATTAAAAATTTCAACCTTATTTCTCCAAATTCTCTCATTTGGACTTTATTTTAATTGCAAAAGACACAAATATTTTTGGTGGGAATTTGTCTATATATTTGCTTAGATTTTGGTATTTAGACCAACACACACATGCATATACGTGTTATATGATTCATCTATAAATAAAAATTTATTATTTTCAATATGTATGATGCAGATTACAAATTAAAATCATTAAGGTCCAAATTATGTAAGTTAAATAAAAATATTTGTATATAGAATATAAAACTTTATATATATAATATATGGTAGATAAATTCTACTTTGTATGTTTAGAATTTATAATATGTATATGCATTATGTTATACGTAATGTATTTATACTCATATTCGTATATATTGTTTAGTTTTATGTATATTGTATATTTTACTATTTATTTGTACACATTACATAGAATTTTTCGTATTCCAATTAAAAAAATACATATAAATATTATATCCATATTTTATATTATATTGTGTAACAATGATCTAGATTTTTTTTGTATACAATATTTACAAATTAAATGTTACGCTTTTTATATATTTGGCATATTTACATATAATTGCGCGTGTGTGTATATCAAATAAATGTTTTAATATATAATATATATTAGTTATTATATTTGAATATATAGAAAATTGTATTTTTATACTTTATATGTATATATGGTATAAATAGTGTAATAAAATTGTATATATTATATAATAATACAAATTGTATATTTTTGAACATTATGTAATAGGTATTTGCCATACAATATGAAAATTGGTCATTATGAGATTGAAATTAACTTTTTTTAGAAAACTTGGTACAAAACTTGCAAACCCTTCTATATCGTGTAACTAAGAAAATATTTTTTCCTTAATGCTACAATGGCGACATGTGCCAAGTTGGTGAATTAATGGCCACGTACAACTTTTCCGTCCAACACTTAATGACGAGATTAAAATTGCAAAAAAAAGCTAACTTATGGGACTAAATTTTAATTTTTTAGAAGTATGATACCAAATTTGCAACACCTTTTAAATTGTGGGACTAAAAAAGTATTTTTTCCCAACACACTGACACTTCATATTTTATAGTTTCTACTACTCAACTTATTATCCTTTATTTGGTTCATGTAATTTGATCCAAGTTATGCCTTGTAGGTCCATTAATAAGTTAATAATAGACTCGTAACTTATGTGACTTGATTGAACAACTTAAATTATTCCGACTAAGTAATCTATTTAATTAAATATCTTGAATTAACTTTTTAATTTTGAAAATCTACCAATTATAATTAACATCTTGTAACATACAATGAAAACCTAGATAAATGTAAAGTCACTATGAGAGTGGTTGTTACTGAACCAGCCACCTCCCAGATAATCGCTTCTCTTGGAATGGAATCCATATTAATTGCTTCTATTAGGAATACAACTTGTGACCTTGGCTCTAAACCAATTGTATGATCGAACGCTTGTTGTTGTGGTAAAAGTTTACTATGGTGTAACTCAAATTTTTAAATCGCACGGCAATCTAAATGCAACGTTTCAACCATGACCATAACATGAGAGCAATTATTGTCATACAGACCAACAATCCCCTCCTTAGAAATCGCCACAAGGGTCATTGCTACCATACATTCCAAAAATTGACTTAATGATGGAATTAGAAAATTATTTTCTAATACCATCCCACCTTGACAAAAAACTTACCAAGTCAAATCCTGTAAAAAATATAGGATATTTTCTTATTCGACTAGATAGATGATGGTTCTTTGTTGATACCCATAAACCTCCATCAACAATTAAATTGTACCAAAATATTTCCTTTATAATTATTCATGTAATCAAAGAACAAATGAAAGTAAAATTAATTATATAAAAGATTATCATGGTGTCTCTCTAACCTTGCACTATAGTAACACAAAAACTTCATATTCGACAAATATTATTTTTCAATTAAGAATTTCTTAGGGTAGTTCACCTGAACTTGTTATACTATGTATTAGTATTCCTATTTTAATATATGTGAAACAAGACATTATCTTTACGAGCATGCCGTATGTGAAGCAAAATCCTTTTTCTTTGAGGTCTTAGACCATGCGTCTATTGTGACGTGAAGGATTTTTTTCTTAAGGTGGTTCAATATATCTTCTATTATCCCGTAGAAAAGTCTCATAGTCTATACATTATGTCCGCCTTTCCACAATTTAGTTGCTGATGAAAGTGGAAGGGTTTTCAAACTTTTCCATTTTTTGTTTTGATTGTTCTTCTCGCAGCAAGAAAAACAAGTGAACCGGAAGTTTAGTTGCATTCTGGTTACAACAAGTTGTAAATTCATAGCTAATGAATAATAATCGCAGTAAAAAAGTCAATTGCTATGCTTTTGCCACCGTGGGCATTATACGCGAGGCAAATACTTTACTGCACTTTTTATGCCATGGTAAATCCTTTTTATTATGCAATTATTCTTATTTACCACAATTTATTGTGAGGGATAATATAGTCAAATACAACATTATCATATCCACGACCAAGAAAGTGTAGTAAAAGTTAATTAAACACTACCCTTTTATAACCATGGCAAATATTTCAAAATTTTCCTACAATTTCTGAGTGTAACAAATAAGGCAATTGCTTTATTATATGTCATAGCAAAAGACAATTTTTGAATAATAATTTTAGATTTTCTAGTTTCTCCAAACTATTGCAATTATTTATTATTATTTTTTTTAATAATAACATCCGATTAGGGGTGGGGTTAAAACAATGGCCCCAACCTATATATATAAACGAGAAAGAGTAGTACAAAAATTTTTAAAATAAAATTAGGAGTACTACTCCTTTAGAATGAGTTATTAGAATGGTGTACCAATACTACTCTCTCGAAACAAAATGTATGTAAAGTCCTATTAGTAAAAAAACATGAAGGATGGTATGCCAAGTTGGTCAACTCTAATCAAACCCGCATTGCTCCTGTGAGTTGCTATCGTTAGCCAAAAAATCTGCTTATTTATTATTTGTTTGTTTGTCAACAAATCAATATGTAAGCCATATTTATTTTAACAAAATAATAATAATAATATGTCCTTACCCTTTGCTAAAGAAGGTCATAGCAAACCCATTATTCGGCACTTACAAAATGGCATTACAGCTAATTTGAAATCAATCAATGGCAACAAAACATAAGAAAAAATATTCAAACATAAAATCACTTCCATATATACGATGTCAAATCCAGTAAACTCAATAACACTACTACTTATATGTTCACTAACAATATATTGCAGAGAAATAAGAAGCAAATTCCGCAAGTTACTTGGCAAGGGGGAAATATAATCTTCATCTGCATTCTAGCCCATTCTATTTATTTTACACTCTAAAAATGTATCATGACTTGCTACACGATTTTAACTAATTTAGATTTTTTATTATAATTTTGTATTACATCTTGTACTGCATATTACATATGCATGCAACATGTATGTTTTCTTAAATATACTCTTAAAATTAGTTATATATATGTGGTGTGCATGTATAGACAAAGAAAAGTCCTTTCAAAACAATTCTTAGTGCTAAAATAGGTACATATTTCCACACTCTTAGAACATGATCAACAAAATCAAAATGGCTTTTGAGACTGGCTAGAAATGAAAATGTAAAAGATTCAAGAGCTTACCCTCAATTTTGTAGTGTAGTTTGCATGAAAAAATGTAAGAAGAAAAAGTTTTGAAAATAGAGATGCATAACTGTTATAAATAAGGAAGGTAACTCATATATTAGTAGATAATATAATCAGACTGAAGATGGTATAATATTAATAGAATCAGACTTAGATATATAGAACTACAATATGTTTACTAGAACTAATTATATACTCAGAAAAAAAATATGAAAGTAAGCCCAGCTATAAATGCTATTTAAGAAGGTAAAATCGATCTTTTTATTACATTACAAGAAATTTAAATTTTAGCGTCGTTAAAATATATTAGCGATGAAAAATTCCATTACAAACGTCGGCGCAATAAGAGCATTAGAAAAAAATTTAGCGACGAAAACGTAGGCATACGGTGTAAATTTTAGCGACAAAATATTCCGTCGCTAAAGTTGAAATTTCATCGCTGAAGAATAACTTAGAGACACAAACCATAAGCGATTTCGTCACTAAAATATTTAAAAAATTTAAATATTAAATAGATAATTTTAACTTTAGCGATGAAAACTGATCTGGTTCGTTGCTAACTGAATTAAATATTAAAAAATAAAAAAAATCTTAGCGACGAATTCTCAATGTTCGTCACTAATTTAAAAAAATATTTAAAAAATAAAAAAAATATTATCGATGAATTTTGGAAATTCGTCGCTAATATTAATTTTTAATTTAAATATTTTTTTATTTCGATCATTTTACTCTATTTTAAACAACAAATCCACATTATACCATGTTTTAAATAATAAATCCACAACTTGTTTGTCAGAACCATTCACAAATATTCAACAACTCCCCACAACATATCCAACAATCATTCACAACACATTTATCATTCCAACAATTTAAATATCATTAACTAAAAGATATTTCATTAAAAAATTTATTGTATATTAAACAAACCGTCATATCCACAAATTATACAAATGAATCATTAAACAAACCATCATAAAAGTCAACATTAAAAGTAAAATATAATCATATATAAATTAGACAAAAGTCAAATACACCTAAAAATTTGATTGAACTTGACGACTATCAAAATAAAAATCTTCAGGTGTTGTTCCAGTCATGACTGTAGAATAACAAACCAAAGATGTAGTTAGAAAGAAATCAACACTATATATTAAACATAGTCGTATATATCAAAATAACAACAACAACTAATATGAATAACATTGACATAATAATTAATCTATAAAAAAATATGAATAACTATGCAAATTGAAACACTTACACTAAACTAAGACTGAGGTGGTGGAGGCTCAGGTGGAGCTGAGGAGGATGGCTGCTGTTGGGTCAGCGACTGTACTGCATACGATGTATCGGGAGACACTCTAACAATAATCTACAGAATCATGACTTGTTGTGACTCCATGACATGCAGTTTATCTTTATAAACTAGTAGCTCGATCCTCGTGTCTACTAGCTCGATCCTCGTGTCTACTAGCTCGCTCTTGATACTTGTTAGCTCCTCATGTATCATATGATGTTGATCTCTAAGCGCTGCATTGGTCAGCCTTGATGATGTAGCATCATAAGTGGTTGACCTGAGAGGTTTGGGCCCATTTCCAAGCCCACACACGTACCCTGAATGTGTAACGAAGACATGGTTATACACTCTATCTGCAATCTGTACGTTGTCTAAGGTGGAGCGTGTTATCCCCAGTATCTGTGTGAGCCTATGACTCTAGGTACTCCTCTCGAAGTCGCATCATCTCATCCTAAAATTAATAAATATGTCAACATATTTAGTTTCAAATAAATTGAAAAAAAATAGTTAAATGAATTAATTACTTACATATGCGCTCTGAGTTTTATCTCCTACTTAGACCTTCGTAGTGCTGTATTGAGTTTCATTAAAACTATTAATCCGATCTTTTCTACTAATTCCATCGGTCTGGAAATAACATATGTCATATGTTACTTATCGAATAAAGTAATTATTTAAATAAAACTTAAGATTTTATTTACTTACATTATTTTGAACCTCCACGATGATTATAAGGAAACTTTGCTCGATTTGCGGAGTTCGTCGCTGATCGTTTTTGCCAAAAAAAAAATTAAAACAATAAATATCATAAGATTAAATTAATAAATATAAGATTTTATTAAATTAATTAGCTAAAACTTAGTATTAAATTTACCTTAAACTCCTCTAACTCGAATAATGTACACATATACTCCCAATCCGCCTGAGTCTCATAGAAATTCTGAGGCAAATGTTTTAGTCGCTCCTCCTAAGGTAGGTCTATGAGACTTTTGTAGTGTTTGTGCATTTTCTGGCGGTTGTTCTTGTATCGAGCACTCATCAGTTTGTCAGTCTTTTTCTTAACTGACTCTGGTCTTGTGCCCAAGTCTACAGTAAACATAACCTACAAAAAAATGTGTGTTAACATTTAATATATCAAAGAGAAAGTAAACCAACAAATAAGATAGTTAATTATACTAACCGACAACCGATCAAATATGGGCCTCTTTTGCTCCTCTGTAATGTACCTCCAATCAGCCACTTATAACGGTGCAAACTTCTTCACCGCTACACCGAGCTCCGTCATAAAGGAAGGTCCATGCTACCCTGTAGGACGGCCATCAGATTTGCAAAATGTGATCGGTATCCTCCCCATCTACTCCATATAACGTCTGAGTTTGTCATCATGTGTGGCTTTCGTATCTTGATGATGCTTCTGGGTAGAAGCTGCAATAGTAAAAAAACACTTGGTTAGTTGTAACTCGATCAATAATGGGTTGCTCATCAATCCTTTTAGGAGGCATACCTATGAAACACAAACACTTGGTTAGATAGATAAAATAATTAAGAATATTTATAAAATTTACTAACAAATGAGGAATAATATTAATCTATTTAAAAATCTTACTGTAAGCAGAACTCGGATGAGTGACTGTAGTAGGGGGTGGCTAGAGGGTGTAAACAGTTGCTAACGAATGACTGACAATTAACAATAATAAATGATATCAGGTATTTTAACGATACCATTCAATAATTATTAACATTCACAATTAACAATAATAAAGGATTGAAATAAAGTCAGAGATAAAACAAATGATAAAATAATTCCAAGAAATGAAACCAAACATGCCTTGAAATTATAATTTCTTCTTAAACAATCCAAACCATAATCAAATAAAGTGTAGAACCTATTGGATTTCTATTATTTTCTTATGTGTAGTTTATAATATCTGTAGGAAAGTTCATAAGTTCATAATATCTTACGATTCATAATGTGAAGTTCATAAGTTCATCTAAGTTCACAATGTCTTAGTGTGAAGATCTTAAATTTTTCTTAATTTCTTAACATTAGAAATTGAATGAATAAATAGAAAATATGAATAACATAGTATAAATACTTAATAAAATAAAGTAAAATAAAAGTTCATAGTTCATACCATGGTTATTGATAAAAATTAGTCACTATCATCATCAGACAACAATATTTGTTCTTCTCCCTCACTATCTAATTAAGTGTTTTCATCTTCATTATTAATGAAATTATGCATGTTATGAGAGAAACCTGCTTGTGCATCCAACAATTCTATATGCTGAGGTTGAATGTCTAGTCTGCAGAGATTTGAAATTTCTAAATCTTCACGAACAGTTAAATTTATCTCTTCTAATGAAATCTCTTGATTAGGCTCATTGTTTAATGAACTTTAAAAATCATGTTTCTCACTATTTTCGTCTTTTTTTTTTGTTACTTCATATATTTGTCGATGTTGCACCTTTTGCACAACTTTTCAATATCCTCCATGCTTTATATCATCCAAGTAATAAACTTGTCTTGCCTGACTTGCCAAAATAAAGGGATCATCTTCATACCATGTCTTAGACATATCAATACATGTTAGACCGAACTCTTGCATGACTGATTTCTTTTTGGGGTTACACTGGAATCAATCACACCAGAATAAATGTACCTTATATCCAAAAATGTAAAAAATTAAAACAACATCCAAAAATCTAAGTTATCGCCGTCGTCGAATGATGGTACATTAACCCCACTATTTTGAGTAGTCCGACGAGTATCACGAGAAAGTGTATGGTATCGAACACCATTAATAATACAAGCATCGTATAGTTGAACCTCAACATCAGGTCCCAATGCTAGAGAGTATAGTTCATCCATAGCCTCCAGATTTTTTAGATTTCTTATCCTAATCATTTTGTCCCTAAACTAATGCGGCAATTGCTCTTCGTGACATTGTAAAATGCAGTTTGAAGGATTTCTTGACGAAATAATTTGCAAATTGTTCACTGCACATAAATATATATAACTATTATGGACTCAATCAAAATTATGAAAAAAAATAGAATAGAATTTAAAAACTTACTTTCTATATCAGTCGACTTCATTGCAATTATTGAGAACATACTAATGTGCTTTCTTACGTAAAATAAGAGGTAATTTCTGATTTCGTTGGCTGCCCATCACTCTTACTTGTTGATTGAAAATACTTAAGATGAATGAAATGGGTTGATTAACATCTTTGTTATATTCCGGTCTAATAAATCTTGTTTCAATTTGGCTCATATATAAAGATGAGAAAGCCAATACTTCATTCACAATATATCCCTCTGCAATAGATCCCTCTAGTTTTGCCACATTACGAACATAGTTCTTGAGTGTTCTCAAATACCTTTCAAATGGGTATATCCATCGTGATGAAACAGGTCCAGCTAATATGGTCTCGCGGGGTAAATGAACTGCCAAGTGAACCATAATGTCAAAAAATGTCGAAGGAAATATTCGTTCTATCTTGCACAAATTGAATACTATATGAAGTGAGTTTTTCAAAGAAGTCACATAGCTCAACAATTGTGCCACACATATCATTTGATAAAAAATTCCTTATGGCGATTAAAAGTAATTTTTACAAAATGACATGACAGTCATGTGTCTTTAAGGCATATAACTTTCCATCATCCACATTCACATTCTTTGAGATATTTGCGACAAAACTATCGGGGAACTTCACAGATTTTAAAAACCGACAAAATTCACGTTGTTTTTCCAAAGTGAATGTGTAACTTACATGTAGCTTACCGACTCTATCCCTAGTCATCTGCAGGTGCAATTCACTCCTTATACCCATATCTTACATGTCTAACCGAGCTTTGACTATGTCCTTTGACTTCCCAGCTATACTCAACAATGTACCAACCAGAGCATTACAAATGTTCTTCTCAATATGCATAACATCCAAATTATGTCTCAACTTCAAGTTTGACCAATTCTCTAACTCAAAGAAAATTAACTTCTTAACCCAATTTGTATCCGTCTTCTTTTGCTGGTCACCGCAGGATTTTTGCCAAATTTCACTTTAGGCAACACATCTAACTGAGTTAAAATCTCACTACCACTAAAGGTTCGTGGCGGACCTTCACTTTCAAGCTTTCCATTAAATCTCTTATTTTTATGCCACGAGTGCTTAACATGTAGGAACCGATGATGGCCTGTGTAATATATTTTATTGCGCAATCTTTGACTCACAATATTTTCATGACATACAGGACATGCATTATAACCCTTAGTGCTCTACCCAGACACTGTCCTATATGTTGGGAAGTCATGAATTGTCCACATAACAACAACATGTAATTGAAATATTTGTTTAGTAGTTGCATCATATACTTCTATCCCCTAACTCTATAACTCCTTCAATTCATTGATTAAAGGACGCAAGTACATATCTATCTCTTTTCTAGGTGCCTTAGGCCCAGGAATTAAAAGAGACATAATCATGTACGACAATTTCATCATTTTCCATGAGGACAAATTGTATGACACAAGTAAAACTAGGCACATACTGTAAGCATTTGACATGTTTCCAAATGGATTAAAACCATCAGTTGCCAAGCCCAAACGAACATTTCTAGGATCATCTACAAATATTTCATGCAATTTGTTAAACTCTTTCCATGATTCAGCATCAGTTGGGTGTCTCAATACCCCGTCTGTTTCAACATTTTTTTCCTTATGCCATCTCATATCCTTTGCTATATGTTTCGATAAAAACAACCGCTTCAGTCTTGGCTTCAAAGAAAAATATCGAAGAACTTTTTGAGGGATTTTTTTCTTGTTCGCCTCATCATACTTAAATCGGTGCTCCTTACACGTCGGACATGTATCTTTGCCCTCGTGTTCATACCAAAATAAGATACAATTATTTTTATAAGCATGTATAGATTCATATCCCAACCCTAACTCTCTTAACATTTTCTTAGCTTCGTAATGAGAGCTTGGAATTGCATTCGGTTTCAAAAATATTTCTCGCAATAATTGAAGTAACATATTAAATGACGTATTGCTCCAACCATTTAACATCTTCACATGCATTAATTTAACTAAGAAACTAAATGCAGAAAAATTGGTACAACTTAAAGATAACTCTCGTTGTGCTTTTTCAAACATTGATATATAACTTTCTCCCAACTCCTCTGCAGGGAAGTTCTCATTATTATCCTACTGTCAAACCCCACTACTGCCAACAACTTTAGCATCCCTGAAGTCATTTAACATATCAAAGAAAGTATCATCTTCTTCGTCCTCACTCACATGTTCAACTTCATTTACAGGATTCGTATCAACACTTGGTGTAGTAATTTCTCTATGAAAAGTTAACACTTTGTATAACTTAGAAATCCCCCATTTATAAAGGTGTCCTCGAACGTAATCAAAATTAAATTGATATAAATTTCCGCACTTTCAACAAGGACAACGAATTTTCGATAACTCAAATGTTGACATATAATTCTTGGCTACATCCAAAAAATAATTTATACCATTTATGTATTATGGAGTCACTCGATTCTAATTCATTATCCAATTTTGATCCATAATTATACAACCTATTGATGATAGTAATTAGATAATTGATTTAAATGATTCATGTTTATAATGACATGCATTGCTCACTTTTCATTCCACTCTTTGGTAAGAGCCTTATCCCATTCAAGAATGTGCACTTAATTATGATTTTATAAGTACGACCACTTTATTTCATGTACGTGAAAATTTTGGCAGCATCTCCCCATAGTTCTCCAAGTACACACATTACAGTGCACCTGAAAAACAAAGAAAGATACAAACTGAAATAATTAATCACGTACACGAAATAAATAGCATACTAATATAGAACTACAATTAAGTACACGTTCTCAAAATGCAAATAACATACATATGTAAAGTTAGTTGCTATTTAATTCATTAAAAATTATTAGGACATTAATCTCATCCAATCACACATATGTAGCTTTTTCATATCTCAATTTTTTTGTATTCTACAACAAAACCATATTATATATTTATATGTTTCCAACTATAAGTTTCTCTTATTTAAATATTTAAATAAGGTTACCTTCACCTATTATATTGAAAAATATAGCTTAAAAGATCTCTTTTTAGCTCTTAAAATCAAACTAAAGCAAAAGCTGCATGATCATAACCTAGCAAGAAAGCACCACCAACTAATTAACAGAAATTGAAGCTCTTTAACAAAAACTCTAGTATAGTCCTAACTAATCATACTATTAACTGATTTAATAACAAATCATATGGGGTTGTTTTCAAGGCTTGCCTTACAAAACAATATGTACTGCATCGCAACAAATTATTTTTCAATAATCAATTTACTAATAATTAAACAAATAGATAAATATATCAAAAAAGAATAATTTAGAGAATTCCAACCTGATATCAAGAAAAAACAAAAAAAAGGCAAACATAAGAAGTCGCCCATATTCTGGGAACATTGATTTCAAACAGAATTTGCATTGTCACCATTTCTAAGGTTATCTTCAACCACATAAATTTATTACTTGAACTATAAATTACATAACTCACATAAAAAAATTACATAATAATCAAAAAAGTAAAAAAGTACCTGGATTGGTGAAGACGTGAAGGGGTTCGAAAAAGGGCACTAAGGGGTGGTGGTGCTGGGGACTAAGCCTGGTGGGTGGGGAGATGGTTGCTGGTGGTGGTGTTGGCGGCTTCAAGCAGCAACGGGCAGCGGTAATTTCAAGCAGCAACGGGAGAAGAAGGACGCTGTTTCTAAGCTGAGGTGGCGGTGGAGCTGAGGTGGTGTCGGAGACTGCGATTCAGACGAAAGAGACGTTCTGCTGAGAGATTAAAACGAGAAAGATAGAGAGAGAGATGAGCTAGGGCTTTCAAATTTGGGGAAGAAAGAGGATTAAAACCCGATATTTTAGCGATGAACATAAACACATCGTCACTAACATAAAGATTAGCGGTGATATCTAATATTTCATTGCTAAAAATAAATAAAAATTATTATTTTTAATAATTTTAGCGATGCCATGAGAAACTTCATCCCTAAGTTTAGAACTTAGCGTGAATATTAACAACTCGTCGCTAATCTTATATAAGTTAAAATAAAATTGAATTAATTTTAGTGACGAAAAAGGCATATCGTCGCAAATGTTATTAAAAATAAATATAATTCAATTAATGTTCGACTACTCACCTGTTTCATCGCTAAGAATTAATTTTAGCAATGAAATGCCAACCATTGTCGCCAAGTTCATATTGTTGTTAGCGACAAAGTTTGATGTGTGTCGCTAACTTGTTGACCAATGTCAAGTTAGCGACAATGTCTACCTTTGTCGTCGCTAACTTTAAAATTAGCAACGACTTTTCTATTTCGTTGCAATTTCCCTATTTTGTTGTGGTGTTAGAACAATTCGTCTAGAGTACAAAGTATTTTCAAAATAGCAATCCGCTTAATTATAAAGTGTCTTAGAACATCTTTAGAAAACAATATTATTTTGTATCAACTAACTTCGAGAACTCCCATGCTCTAATCATGGTTAATGTCTTTCTTATCGATACTGAAAGAAATTGTTTCTACCTTGTTATAACAAGAGTATGATGGGAGCTTATCATGAATATTAAGGTTCTAACCATCATTTTATATCAAATCGAAGAGAGAATGAAGAAACTGTTTGAAATTAATAAATTAAGCTTGATGTGCATGAACCATAGTGAATACTATTATTCATGAACCATGTGATACATGAATCTTATAATTCATGTATCTAGATAAAAGTAAGTACATGTATTCATTTAATGATGTGAGGTCTATAATTTAGGGTGGAGTAGTATAAATAGTTTTGTATTATCAAGTTGAAATCAAATTATTTGGACTAATACAAGTCTTATATTTTAGTGACCTTGTTTTCTTCCTCCTTAACAATTATTTGAGTACCACCACCCTCTAACAAAGTAGTACCAAACCCAATGGCATCCAAATGAGCATCTCTTTCTTTATAATATCCCCAACTCACCAAACTCAATTATGAGAATTAGTTGCTTAGAATGAAGGCCATACTTGGATACCAAGGAGTATGGGATATTGTTGAAAATGGTTTTGTAGAGCCTCCGAATGAGACAACTCTCACTCCAAACTAAAAAGAAGCTTTGGAGAAAGAAATGAAGAAAGATCAGTGTACTCTCACCATCATCCATCAAGGTATGGATGAAGACATGTTTGAAAAAATAGCCAATGAGATAATATACAAAAAAACATAGAAGACGCTTCGTAACTCAGTCATGGGAGTGGAGAAAGTGAAGAAAGTTCGACTTCAAACTCAAATGTTGAGTTTGAATCACTCTTTATGAAGGAAAGTGAATCCATCTTTGATTATTTTACAAGAGTCTTGGTAGTTGTGAATCAAATGAAGAGATTTGAAGAAACTACACCTGATGTTCGCGTAGTTGAGCAGATACTTCGCTCTCTCAACACAAAGTTCAACCGTGTGGTAGTTGCAATTGAAGAGTCCAAGGACTTGGAGACCATGAAGGTTGATGAACTAAATGGATCATTACATGCTCATGAGGATAAATTATGGCAAGCAAGAGCAAACAGAACATGCACTACGAGCAAAGATGAATTACCAAATGAGATTTTTCCAATAGAGGCTGAGACCAAATGACGTGGAAAAGGTCAAGGTTCTGTACGTAGTCCTGGTCCAGGGAGAGATGAGCAATTTTTCCAATTTGGAAAAAGAAACCAAACCTTTGCAAGAGGCCATGGAAGAGTAATAGGAAGAGGTAACTATGAGAGGTTCGATAATAGAGGTAAAAATCTCAAATTGAATATTATTCTTGTCACAAGCTTGGCCACGATTCTTGGGACTGTCAATTTAATACCAAAAATAAAGAGACAAAGTTACTAGAGTACAAGGAAAATGATGCGGAACAATCTTTACTCTTGGTACTAAAGGAAGAGTCTATAGGAAAAACAAACACATGGTATCTTGATAATGGAGCTAGCAACCATATGACGGGCGATAAAAGAAATTTTTGGAACTTGACACAAGTAAGAAAGGCTTTGTAAGCTTTGGAGACAACACGAAAGTGAAAATTGAAGGCAAAGGTACGATTTTTTTTGAAACAAAAAATGGTAACCATAAAATCCTTTGTGATGTTTATTACATTCCAAAATTAACTAGCAGCATCCTAAGTATTGGTCAACCTTTGGAACGATACTACAAGATTCATATGGAGGATTGCATGCTTTGGCTTAGAGATCAAGAATTTAACCTTATTGCTAAAGTGTCTATGATAAAGAATCGCATGTTCTTGTTGGACTTAAAAAATTGTAAACCTATGTGCTTGAAGACTTGTATCCAAGATCCATCATGGATTTGGCATATGAGATTTGGCCATTTGAATTTTGGAGGATTCAAAGCTTTGGGAGATAATAAGATGTCAATTGTGCAAAGCATGCTTACTTGGCAAGCATCCAAGAAAGAGCTTCCTAAAGCAATCCATTTCGAGAGCATCCAAACCACTCCAACTTGTCCATGTTGATGTTTGTAGTCCTATCAAGCCTCAATCTTTAGGTCAAAGTTGTTATTTTGTGCTTTTTATTGATGATTTCAATAGGAAGACAGGTTTATTTTTTGAAACATAAATCTGAGGCATTTGATGCATTTAAGAAGTTTAAAGCTCAAGTTGAAAAAGAAATGGGTATGAAATTAAAGCATTCAGAACTTGATAGTGGTGTGAATTTAGATCTAATAAATTTATAGTTTCTGTGAATTGCATGGAATTCGTTGTCCTTTGATAGTTCCTAGATTGCCCCAACAAAATGGAGTTACCGAGAGAAAGAATAGAACAAGAACCATGTTAAAGTCTAAGAACATGCCTAAGGAGTTTTGGGTCGAAGTTGTTGCATGTGTTGTGTATCTTTCAAATCGAAGTCCGACTAAGAGCTTGAAGAATGTGACACTGCAAGAAGCGTGGAGTGGGGGGAAATCAAGTGTGTCACATCTAAGAGTCTTTGGATCTATTGCTTATGCATATGTCCCCAAGCAAGGGAGATCCAAACTTAATGATCGAAGTAAGAAACTTATTTACATTGGTTACGATGAAAATTCCAAAGGATACAAGTTGTTCAATCTAAACAATGAAAGGGTTGTGATTAGTAGAGATATGGAATTTGATAAAGATGCATTATGGGATTGGAGCTCTAAGGAAGAAGAAGAAGGGTCTTGTGACTTCCTTCGTTATTTTGAAGAGGAAGACGAGACTATCCAAGAAGCTCAAAAGGAATCTAATCCACCACCATCTCCTCACTCACTGGGGTTATCACTCATACCAGGATCATCTTTGGAGAAAATACCCCAAAATATCGAAGCCTTGATGATACTTACAAGGAGACTTATAGTATTGATGGAACAAATGTATATTGTTTACTTGGAGATGTTGAACCTTTGAGTTTTGAAGAAGCAAAAAAGGATGAGAAATTGAGACAAGCTATTGATGAGGAAATTTGTGCTATTGTGAAGAATGACACTTGGGAGTTAGTATCTATTCCCAAAGACCATCAAACTATTGGAGTTAAATGGGAGTACAAGACCAAGAAGAATGCCAATGGAAAGTGGAAATGTATAAAGCAAGACTCGTTGCTAAATACTATAAACAAAAATAAGGCATTGATTATGATGAGATTTTTGCTCTGGTAACTTGCTTGGAGACAATTCGTTTGCTAATTTCTCTTGCGACCCAAAACTATTGGAAGATTTATCAATTAGATGTGAAGTCCACTTTTCTTAACGGCTATCTTTATGAGGTTGCTTATGTTGAACAACCTATGGAGCATGTGGTTGAGGGCCATGAAGATAAAATGTTGAAGTTAAAAAGCCAAAGAATGGGCGCAAACAAGCACCCAAGCATGGAACAACCTAATTGCCAAATATTTGTAAGAAAATGGGTTTTTCAGATACACCTATGAGTATGCCCTCTATGTGAAATAAGAAGATGGATATTTCTTATTTGTTTGCATTTATGTGGATGATCTTATTTTTATAGGAAATAATCCAAAAATATTTGAAATTTTCAAGAAGGCTATGGCTCATGAATTTTAGATGAGTGATATGGGACTTATTACTTATTATTTGGGAATCCAAGTAAAACAAATGGAGGAGGACATTTTCATTTCAGAAGAAGGATATGCAAATGACGTTCTCAAGAAATTCAACATGCTCAATTGCAAACTAGTAAATACCTGATGCAGTTTGGAGCAAAACTATCCAAAATGAAGAAAGGAGAAGAGAAGATCCAACTATATTCAGGAGTCTTGTTGGGAGCTTAAGTTACTTGACTTGTATAAGACCCGATATTTTATTTCCAGTTGGAATTGTGAGTCGTTTTATGGAGAATCCCACTGATACACATAGTGGCAGCTAAGAAGATACTTCACTATATTAAAGGTACTCTTGACTATAAAATTATTTATTCGTCCTCTAATGACTACAAGTTGATGGGTTATTGTGATAGTGACTTTGCGGGAGACCTTGATGATAAAAAAAAAAAAAAAAGCACTACAGATTTGTTGGGAAATAATGTAATTTCATAGAGTTCAGAAAAATAAAAAAAACTTTTGTGATGTTTTCCAGTTGCCAATTTGTGTATGTTATAGCCACTTCTTGCACTTGCCATGATATATAGTTGAGAAGATTATTGAAGGAACTTCACTTGGAGCAAGAAGATGCTACGAAGATCATGATTGACAAGAAGTCTGCTAAAGATTTAGCAAAGAATCCAGTGTTTCATGAATGTTGTAAGATATTAACACAAGATATCATTTTATTCGAGAAGCATTTCAAAGAAAGAAGTTGAGCTTGAGTATGTGCAGACCATGGATCAAGTTACTAATATTTTTACAAAGCCCCTCAAGTTTGATAGTTTTCAAAGATTGAGGTTCATGCTTGGAGTTAGGAAGGTTCAAGTTTACGGGGAGTGTTCGAAATTAATAAATTAAACTTGATGTACATGAACCATAGTGTATATAAATAATAGTATTCATGAAACATGAATTTTATAATTTATGTATCTAGATAAAAGTAAGTACATATATTTATTTAGTAGTGTGAAGTTTAGAATTTTCTATTGAGTAGTATAAATAGTCTTGTATTATTAAATTGAAATCAAACCATTTTAAAACAATACAAGTCTCGTAATGTAGTGACTCTCTTCTCTTCCTCCTTAAAAATTATTTGAGTACCCACCATTTTTCAACAGAAACCTACCCAAGTGATCCCTCAAGTCTATTTATCATACTGTAGGATAATATCCGCTAGCCGGCCCAACTATTCACTACTTTGGTAAGTCTTTGTTTTTATTTCTATCATAGCAGCATCTTTTTTACATTTAGATCTCCTGTATCATTTGAAAAATCTCCGACTATTCTAACATTTGTTTTTTTGTAAATTGGCCAACTTTACTAGCAAGAGAAAACGTTGGAGAAGAAATTGACTTTCCTACCACTCTACGATTTCAGACTACATCATAGTATAATTGAGAAAATTATTGACAATATTGAGGATTTGAGGGACAGTGCTATGTTCTACAACGGAGAAAGAACTTTTACATAGATACCAAAAAAGTCATCAAGTAGTTGTTATATCTTTTACAACGGAAGCTAAATACTTGTTGTTGAACAAATGTCTCTCATGAAATGGAGATATTTCTTAATAACAAATTAACAATCATCTTCGAGTTTAATCGAAACAAATATATTGACACTTAATATCACTTTATCAACGCGATTGTTACAAAGTGAAGTCCAGTTACAATTGAAGCTAATTATAAAGTCATAGGGCTATATAGGTAGCTAGCATCTCTCTTTTTGGAGCAACAAAATCAAGTCCAAAATGGCATGTTTAAAACAAGCATAATCTTGAAATAAATAGGTTAGAAGATGAGGAAACAATAAAATATTAGAAAACTAGTAGAAATTTTAGTTGTTTGTTAACTTCTCAATTAAGTATCATATCAAGGAAGATAGGAATTTGTAAGAGCTGAAAATGGTTGAAAGACAGTCCCAAAACTGTGTTTGTACTAATATAAAAGGGGTAGCCCTTATCATTTTATTCAAATAAGCGATGCCGCAAGAGTAAGAGGGTGTTTGGCTAATTTAAAAGATTTTACCTCTTAAATTTTATAAAATATTTTTGAAATTTATAAAATATTATATCTTATTAAAAAATAAATTATTGAAGTGTTTGGATAAATAACAAGAGAGAATCTTATCTAATGTAATTTACTCTTTGATTAATGAATTTTAAATTTATTTATTAAAATTAATATTTAAATATTAGTTTTTTGTCACTATTATGAGACTATTTTTTTTTTTTATCATTGGAAGGGGATATGCCAGCAGAGCTGTTGGTCTTGGTTCCTTTTTCTTTTTATTTCCTGTGAAGGGCAAAAATGAGGCATTATTAGGTGACTAATTGGTATATTAAAGATAAGATACCAACACTTCGGCCTCAAACTTCTAGGAATATTAATATCTAAAGAGGATTGATCTTTTCGACAATGTACCCACATAGATGGCCCAAAGCAAATAGAAGGGGTTAAAAATAAAGAATTGGACAAACATCTGATTTTGGCTTGGCTCCCCTTGATGTGAAAATTTTCTTGTGAAGTCACCCCTATATATATAGGTATGTCAGTGGGTATTGGTTTTATTCAAATCCGTTATAAATTTATCCGGTTTAAAATGGGTTTGGATTGAATAAATGAGTAATAGAACGAATAATGAGTTTATTTTTTTTAGATTCATCGGGTTTGGGGTGGGTAATGGGTCCAAGAGGATCCGCCCTAAATATAAGGTGTATAAATAAATTAAAATTTTATATGTTTGATTTTTTTATTATTTTTCTCCTTCCACTCTCATTTTTTCGGTCTCTACATTTCTATTATATATTGAAATAATTATTTATTTTCTAGTTATTTTTAACTATTTTTTTGTTTGATTTTTTTCAAAAATAAAATAACTAGCAGGTTTGACCAGTCGGGTACGAGTCTGGGACGGGGCAGATCCGAAACTAAATGGAAGTAGGGCGGGTCCCGAGTTTATATTTTTCTTGGCGTGACAGGTCCTGGGTCCAATACTAGATCCACCCAGTTGACATTCCTACCAATAGAACTCGATACAAGTGAATTCGAAGGAGAGTTAGCTTATGTAAACTTGACTATTTAGTTAGATTTTCATTTCAGAAAATTAAATGTTTGATTTCTCCTAAATTTATTGCTCTCTTTTACCAAAATAAAATTTTATATTTTAATTTTTTTTTTCTAAACTATTATTTCAATTAAAATAATAATGTGATACCACTAAATTTTTGCTTTCTGTCATTGTGCTTCCACATCAGGAAAGAGGAAATTTCTTTCTTGATCTCAATTGTGGATTATATTGCTATATGTTTTGTAAGAAATAAAAAGTAAATAAAATGGGTTAACGGGTCACCCATGAGAGCTGATTCGATCCAAATGATTTGAAATAATTTTGGTATGAGTAGTTTGACAAGGAGTGGTTTCTTGGAGCAGAAAATAACCCCATCACAGCACGTTAAAAATAAACTACTTTATCAAAAGTTAACTGTAACACCCACATTACTACACACACACACACACACACACACACACATATATATATATATATATATATAATTTTGACATGATAAATACTATGTGCATGCATGAAATATTTTTTTTTCTTTTTCCTATAATAATTTAATAAATAATAAACTATTTTTTTCACTCATAAATTAATATATATATACCTGCAGATGACAAGGATGCAAACTTATGCATAAAAATAGTTCATTCAAAATTATTTTCCATCACTGGGCCCTTGGCCCACCTACTGTATATCGGATAAAGCTCTCAACAAAATCAATAATCACATGACCATAAACAAATTGACACAGTCCGGGAGCTATCTCCTAGGATCACCAGAGGTCCACCCCCTGTCTTCCTCTGTGACCCTCCAGAAGTCTTCCCACCAACAGCGTCAATAAGGACACAGTCAAGTGGTCCACCCTCTCATGACCACCAGAGGCACACCTCCTGTTAACCCCTATGATCCTCCAAGAATTAATAATCGGCGCCCCAAATATCATATAAATAAGCCATACAGGCCTCGCTACACTAGCAGGGGTCCAAAATATTTTCTTTCTGAAAATAATGTCATGCGTGCTAAAAACCTCAACTATGAGCACGTGTTATGCATAGACATGTAAATGTTGATGAATGACACGTCCAATGACACAATAGATCCTATGTTCTATCATTCAAGCAACATATGCACTATAAGGTGTGTATAATACTCACAATACACACATCAAGATACAAGAATCACCTTTAATATAGATAATATACGAGATACTATGTTCATACATTGTAGTTGCAAATAAATTTTTATTTACTGAGCATTAGCTCATGTAGTTCATGTATTGTATGTGAGTTTGATGATACTTGAAGTCATAGACTTACTGAGCGAGCGGCTGGAGCTCTTATAAGTTTTGAGGATCAGTGTACATGGATGACGACCTATTGGGATAATTGTTAACTTATTTGATTTTGGAGTCTATTGTATTAGGTTTTGAGATTTGTATTGTGTGTTACTTTTAAAACTTTTCTATACATGAGTGTGTAAATGTTATGGTTGTTATGGGTCCTCTGTAGGTATATATATATATTAGTTTGTAAGTGGAAAAAATAATTTATTATTTATTAAACCGTTACAGAAAAAAGAAAAAAAATATATTTCATGCATGCACACAAGATTTATCATGTCAAAATTATTATTATATATATATGTGTGTGTGTGTAGTAACATGGGTGTTACATTAACTCTCGAATTAGAATATTTCTTCTCTCTCTGTAAAAAAAAAATATAAAAGAAAACAATGAAGAAAAGAATAAACAAGAAGGGTTATTGTGATCAAATGCAAGTCACCATAAAAGAGTATTTGGACTGTGGAAGTGAAGCCATTTCCATAGGTGAATTTTTAACATGAATTTTTATTAGAAAAATCATGAATTTCGTTATTTTAATCCCATCAATGGTATCAGAGCTTGTTTTAGTTGATATTCTATCATGATTTTATGTGTTTAAAGCATGAGTGTGTGGATAATTATGCTCTTTCATGGTAAATCTTAATATGCTTCGAATTATGCTTTCAAATTTTAAAGGAAGTATGTTTATATGTTGTAGAAGCATGCCTTAAAATTTTATGGCTTCATGTTTTATGTATGATGAGATATTATAATTTTATCATGAAAATTACAGTAACTTTATCTCTACTTTTCAGTAATTTTTTGTTCTAATTATGGAACAATTTTTATATGGTTTGAATCCTTATGAAATAAGCTTTCCAACCATATATTTCATGACTAAAAAGGCTTTATAAGTGAGATATGGTCTTTAGAAGTTAGGATCGTACATTAGAGTGTTATGAAAATTTCTGAAAATCTTGGAAAAGAAGATGAACAGTAAATAGGCAATCCCACTCTCGATTATACTTGCGTGTGATCCAAACTCCTAGTTATAGGTGTTAGATTTCAAAATAGATAACACCATTGGATTCAGAAGGGTCGAAAATAGGGGGAAGGAGGTGCGTGCGTAGCCCTTCGGCCATCAATTATTGACGGAAATGACACAATTTTGATCAGAATTTAATTTTTTTTTTTTTTTGTAATAATTTCATCCTTTAAAAAATGTATAAAATTACATAAAACACTTTTTGACTGAAAAAAATTCTGAATTTTTTTAATAAATTTTGGAAAATATTTTCTATACTTCGGCTACTTGGATGAAAATTTATAACTTATTTTGATTAATGTGCTCATTAAATTATATATGAAAATTAGTTTTTCATACAAGAAAATTATAGAATTGAGCATGTTTACAATTTTGAGTGTTTAGAAAATTTTCATCTTGTATTCTTAAATATTAGTATTGACTTTGTGTTTAATATAACATTTATTCTCACTTTCTATATATGGCGATAATCAGATACACTCTTAGCATCCTTCAGGGGAAGCTAGAGAAAGAAGAACTCCAGAGCGTTTGGCAAAGTGGAAAATTTGTAAGAATTAAATGGATGCGGATCACTCTTTGCCACAACATCTTTTGATAATGAAGGAAAAATACAAGGATATAGTTATTATGTAGAATAACTCTTTGCCACAACATGTTCATTTAGGTCACAATTTCAACGGGTATAGTTATTATGTAGAACGCCGAATGATTAAAAATTCTATACCTGAAGAGTGGAGTAATATTATTAATGAAATAATTAACCGAGAGGGAAACACAGATATCAAAGTACTGCGATCAAGGTTGATTAAGATATGGAGGAAAGAGATGGAACTCAAGATGAAAAAATCATTATCTTTGAGGATAAATTCTAGTTGTCGTATCTTAAATTTTGCTCCAACGGATAGGCTTTCAGAAGGAATGACCAATATGGTGTCTCGTTTATGTGTTAGGAGAAAATTTTATTTTCCTTAAGGAGATAACTCATTATGTACATATGTTTGCTTTAGTAGTATTTATGAACATCTTATGTAATATATGTTAATGTATTTCATGCTATGTAATATATATATATTTGTTTCAAAGTATGTATTGTGAATCTTTTAATGATGCAATAGTTTTAAGATTATGTGATGATAATACATGCTTATTATCATATATATATATATGACAAGATGAATTCTTGTATAGCATGAGTTATGCAATTAAGTGGGAGTTTTAGGTTGGAAGAATTTAAGTGATTCTCACCTTGAACTTATTGATAATTTGTTACTCCAAAATTACATTTATGATAATAAACATTTGGACTATAGATGATGATTGGGAACTAAGTGAACTTTCAAATTTATACCATATGTAAACTTATCATAAATGTTAATTTTAAGTTCAAAATTAAATGTGTATGTTTAATGAGCATTAACATATGTTATGACCTTTTAAAATACAGACCATGACATCAAAATCTATCATAGTTGACCTTAACAAAGGTGATAAACTGAATGTTGACAACTATAACACTTGGCACCATAAGATTTGGTATGTACTGGATGAACAAGATGCCTTGGAGGGCATCAACCAAATCATGCAAGACCTAGTGTGGGCAATACTGTTCAATAGAAAAGGGATCAAGAGGCTTACCAGGCATGGAAGAAGAAAGATTCCATTGCCCGCACTATTCTGGTTAGCTATGTGATTGATGACCTCATTCATGAGTGTGAGCAACATGCTACTACTCATGACATCTGGATGTACCTTAGAAAAAATTATGGAGGTACGACTATCACTCATCTGAGGTAGCTGACTATCAAATTTAACACTTATAAGAAGTAAGTTGATCACAACATCAAACAACATCTGAGAACTATGTCAAACATGATACGTGAATTGAAGTCAGCTGGTCATATCCTCTCTGATGAGCAACAAGTTCAAGCTTTAATCCGATCTCTTCCTGACAATTGGGAGCATCTAAAAGTCAATCTTACTCACAATAATAGCATTAAGACTTTCTCTGATGTTGCTCGCCATTTTAAACTTGAGGATGAGCGACTTGGTGTTGCGAAGTCCATAGCAAGTGCTTTTATAGCTGAATCAAGTTCTAAAAAAGGCTTCGGGCTTAAACTCAAGAAGAACTGGAAGAAAGGTAAGAAGATTGGAGAAGGGTCTCAGAAGAATAATCCGAATCCCAGCCATAAGAACAAACGTAAGTGTTTTGGGCAGAAAAAAGACAAGAGCAAAATGAAGTGATATAACTATGAAGCACTTGGTCATTTCGCTCGTGAGTGCCCTGAGCCCAAAAATGTAGCACTTAATAATGCTTCTTTAAGTATTATATATGTCTCTAGTAATGTTTTATTAACTAAAGCTTATCATGTATAGATTATAGACTCATTTGCAATACACCATGTCATTAGAGATCGTGAGGCGTTTGTGTATTTTCATCGAGTTTCTTGTGGCATTAGGTGGATATATGTAGAAAATAATGCCCGAGTTGAAGTCAAAAGCATTGACACTTGCAAATTGGAGTTGCGTAGTGGTCAAACACTTATTCAATATGATGTCCTCTATGTACCGGAGATTCGGTGAAATTTGATTCTTGTTATTGTTCTTCTAGGATTAGCTTTTAGCTTGAACTTTAGTAATGATTCGGTTCGTATTTACTGTGGTAATATGTATTATAGGAGTGGACATCTTAGGGATGGTTTTATGGTGTTAGATTATGACAGATAAATGTTTAATTATTATGTTAATTGTTATTATTAGTTAAATGTTTGTTCATCTAGTATTGTAAATATGGATGTTTATACTTGATATGCTAGATTAGGTCACGTTGGGCAAGACATGATGAATCGATTAATGAAATTATAACTATTGGATTCTTTTTCTAAAGTTGATTTACCTACTTGTGAACATTGTCTTGCTAGAAAGATGACACGAAAATCATTTGGAAATGCCATTAAGGTAGAATTTCTATTATAATTAATCCATTCGGATATTTGTGGTCCAATGAGTGTGAAGGCTAAGCATGAAGCCTCGTATTTCATTACATTTGTAGATAATTTTACACATTTTGGTTATATCTATTTGATTTCTCATAAGTCTGAGGTACTAGAGTATTTTAGATGTTACGTAAATGAAGTGAAAAATCAAATGGATAAAACAATAAAAACTTTAAGAATTGATCGAGGGTGTGATTATCTATCTGATCAATTCAAGGATCTATGTAATGAAAAATATATAATTAGACAATTGACTATTCCTCACACACCTCAGCAAAATGGTGTTGCTGAAAGAAAGAATAGAATATTGTTAGATATGACGAGGTCTATGATGGCACAAGCTAACTTGCCCATTTCCTTTTGGGAAGATGCTTTGTTAACTACAGCATATATTTTTGAACAAAGTGCCTTCAAAACCAGTATCTTCTACCATATGAACTTTGAACTGGTAGAAAGCCAGACCTAAGCAACCTTAGACCTTGGGGATCAACTGCTTACATTCATGACTCTTCCAATAAATTTGGAAAGTTATTTATCGAGGAAAGAAATGTATCTTTATCAGATACTCTGAGCAGCTAAAGGTTATGTGTTCATAGGTGAACAAGATGATGGAAGTATTACTGAGATAGAATCACTAAATGTAACATTTCTGTAGAATGATTTTTCTAGTAGAGGTGAAATAAATGAAAGAGAACTTTTATTTGAGTTGCCTAATTTAGATAATGACTATGTGCAAGAAAGATAATTAGAAATTCAAGATGCTGAGTTAACACTTGATCCCAGTGGGAGCAATTCTCATCAAAATTATCTATCTGAATCTCAACTTCATAAAAGTAACAGAAAAGGTATGCCGAGACGTCATTATGAGATAAAAAGGGCATACTTTTATCATATCTCCAGTAGATGAAAAAGAGATTAAAAACATAAATGACGCTCTATCTTATCCTTCAAAGGGTAAATGGATGAAAGCAATGGAAGAAGAAATGGAGTTTGTGGAATTAAACAATTTTTGAGAACTGGTTGATCCTCCATTGGGCACAAAGCTATTGGAATAAATAGGTTCTTAAGATTAAAAGAAAGGTTGATGGAACTATTGAGAGGTAGAAAGCTCGACTAGGGGCAAAAGGTTATACTCAACAAGAGGGAATTGATTATGAAAAAACCTTTTTGCCAGTAGTAAGATTTACCTCTATTCGCCTACTATTGGCTATAGTGACTAATTTGGATTTAGAATTACATCAAATAGATGTTAAGACAACGTTTCTCAATGGAGAACTTGAAGAAGAAATCCTCCTGGAACAACCAGTAAGTTTTATTATCAAAGTCTGCAAATTGAATAAATCAATTTATGTCCTTAAGAAAATTTTAGACAATGGTATTTGAGATTTTACAAAGCGATAATCTCATATAACTTCGTCTTGGTAGATGAAGATCATTGTGTTTATGTGAAAAGGTCCAATAGAAAGTTTGTAATTCTATCTCTTTATGTCGATGACATAGTGTTAGCTACTAATGATAAGGAGTATGTTCAAACCATTAAGAAATGGTTATCTTCCAACTTCAAGATGAAGGATATAGGCGAGGCAAATTATATTCTTGGTGTTAAAATTCTTAGGGATCGTTTTAAGATACTACTTGCATTGTCTCAAGAATCATATATTAAGAAGATTCTCAAACGATTTAGAATGGAAAGTTGCAAGCTCGTCGATACTCTTGTGGCTAAAGGCGATAGTTTAAGCTGAGAAATGTGTCCAAACACTTCAGAAGAAAAACAAGAGATGTCCAAAGTACCGTGTTCTAGTGCTATTGGGAGTTTGATGTATGCTATGATGTGTACTCATCCCGATATTTGTTATGTCATGAGTCTGGTTAGCAGGTATCAATTTAATCCAGGACGAAAACACTAGAGTGCAGTTAAAAGGATTTTTAGATACCTGAAAGGCACTGCATATTGTTTTCTTTATTATCAAGGAAAAGATCTATTACTGAAAGGATACATAGATGCTGACTAGGGTGGTGATTTAGATGAACGTAAGTCCACTTCTGGATATGCTTTCTTGCTAAATAGTAGTGTTATCTCTTGTAGAAGCAAGAAACAAACTTATGTATTGCTATCCACAATGGAAGCAGAATTGTGGTATGTGCCTCTGCAGTTCAAGAAGGTATTAGGTTAAGAAGATTCCTATATTATTTGGGAGTAGTAAGCAGTTGCGTGGGAGTTGTAATGATTTACTGTGATAATCAATTAGATATTGCTTACACTAAAGACCCTAAATATCATGGCAAAACATATCGATACAAAGTACAATTTTATCAGAGATATAATTGAGAAGAAATAGGTGATTTTTAAGTACATGTCTACACATTTTATAGTAGCTGATCCTCTTACTAAACTAGTACCCAGATATGTCTTTTATGAGTCATGTTAGGTCTTTTGGTTTGCGTAGAATGTAATTGCAATTGAACATATAAATGTTTAAGATGTTATGCTCATTATTGTTATGATATTTGATTATATATTACGCATACACATGTCGCTTTTATGTGATATGCCTTCAACTTAAAAGTATGTCTGACAAGTTGAGATTAGTTCTCTCACACGAGCAATTGCCTCTGACATAGGGTAGCATGCAGAGATGGGCAGTATTGAATTTGTTGAGGACAAAGTCATACACATGTCGCCTTGATAAAATTATCAAGATGAGATTACTACTTGAAATTTTGGAATCGAAATAGATTTTCCACAATCCATTGGACTAATCTAGTAGCCAGATGTGAGTTTTCTTAGATTATTATACTTATGGAGGACAAACAAGAAGAGAACTCAAGTTAAGTATTGTGACACACTTGAACTAAGATGTGTGCGATGTGTTATTTAAGAGTGAAAGACATATCGTAACACATGTTTTCATACCACGTGTGCTTATTTGACCATTTGGGTAATGAGTAAATAAGTCTCTGCTTTCTCATTGTGTGAGACCTGGAGGTTTATTTGACCTCATTTTATACCCTTAAAACTTTTAACTACTTCTTGAAATTTTAGTTTAGTGTTGCTACTTTAGCACGTTACCGATAGCTATGGATGATTCAGTAATGCGATACATGCCTAAAAAAATAGCTATAATAGAATTGAGAGATTTAATGGAAAAGGAAGGCTGAATTTTACTGACTCATGTCTTGTATTTACAAGTTAGCTAATTATGTTTAACTTAGTTGTTATAACATAATTGTGAATACATAGCATATTTTTCAAATCAAGTATACTCTTGTATATATTGATGGAGGGATAAGAGATTATTATAGTAAAAAGAAGTATAGGGTGTAGCGAGTTAATTGTTCTCATACATATTTGGAATTGAGCTGCTATACATCCTTAACCGCTGTATGGCTCTAAGCTCTTATTTGATATGCTCGCTGGTCACACAATCCATTTTACTTGTATGAAAGTAATGGTGTATTTATGATCACAATAAATAATGGTTCAATCCTCATGTGCGTGTAGGAGATGTAAAAAATAAAAAATAAATAAAATGGGTTAACGGGTCGTCCATGAGAATTAACCCGACCCAAATAATTTGAAATCATTTTGGTGGGAGTAGTTTGAGACGGGGTGGTTTCTTGGAGCAAAAAATCACCCCACCACAACACGTTAAAAATAAACTACCCTATCAGAAGTTAACTCTCGAATTAGAATATTTCTTCTCTCTATAAAAATATCAGAAAAGAAAACAATGCAGAAAAGAATTAGCAAGAAGGGCTATTGTGTTCAAGTGCAAGTCACAATAAAGAGAGCATTTTAATTGTGGAAGTGAAGTCGTTTTCATAGGTGATTGGTTTTCAGACCTTATTCAAATATAAAAATATAAGAAAATATAAGTGAATCAATTTTAAAAATTTATATTTTTAACATGAATTTTATTAGAAAATTCATGAAATTTGTTTTTTTAATTCCATCATGCTTTACTCTGGAGATGAGGGAAAAAAAAAAGAGGAAAAGAGGAAAATAAGAATATGTTAGATGACTAGGATTACGAGAGATAAAAAGTGATTGACAACCTGAAAAAGAAAAAAGAGACTCATCTATCCGCTAATTGCATTTCCTTCTCCCCAACCAGCATGAATTACTAAGTAGATTTATCCTTATAGATTGAAATGGATAGAAACAAGAAAAGGGGGATAAAAAATAGGATTATCTCCATGGGTGGCACTAACGTTTCAGGAGGCATTTTTCCTAAGATCGCTTACTATGCTATTTATGCACGACCAATAAAAAAAAAAAAAATTATATTTTGCGAGGGATCTGCTACCACTACATGGCCTATAATCTAGGCATATTTAATTCATCATAAATTAAAAATACTCGTTAATATATTTGTCACATACCTAATAATTAAATACAAAATATGCAGTTCTTAAGTAAAATTGGATCCTTTTGATGAGAACTACAATTCGAAGACTCCATCTTCACATTTCAGAATATTTATTGATGGAAATGAATATCCTATACTATACTCAAAAGTTTGCTTGTAATTAAATTATAATGTCCTAAAAAATTTGATCCAAGCAATTATTTTATTAGTTTCTTTTGTATTTAATAAAGAATAATAATCATAAACTAAACATTTTAAAGTAGGCCAATAAAGGAAGAAGAAAAAGCCCAGAGTTTCCTTTGGCCAGAAGACTAGACCTCCTTGTAGGAGACAATTGGAGGTAAGTGACAATTCCATGGACTAATATTGAATACCAATTATTCACATATGACATGTAATTTAAAAGTTCAAGTATGTTTTTTCTACACTTTATCTGCCATAAAAAATTGTGAAAATTACAAATAGGTACCTTATTTGATAAATAGATGCAAAGATTGTTCCAAAAAAAAAAAAAAACATATTTGGAAGCTCAAAGCAGATCAACCAAAGCATTGGTCACTAGGAAGTGGGCCGGGTATGGATCCCTGCTCAAAATACTGCAATCCAAAGACAACGATAATGGCGAGCAGTGATAGATACGACAGGCCCTCAACAGCTCCTAACAAGCCAAACGGCCCGTTGGGAAGGCCCGAACCCGTTTTCGTCTTTGTGTACAGGGACCAAGCCACAACGCCCACCACCACGAGGTAGCTCACTCCTTCCAGTGCACCTATAGATCCCCCCGGGCCGGGTGGTAGCCCGCAACCCGTGGTCTTGAGAGTGTAAAGGGACCAGCCGATCACCGGGGTGGCGACTAATCCCCCGACGATGGCAGCCGCCTCAGCGGCGGTGGTAGCGCTTCCTTCACGGGTTTCCTTGGCCATGGCGTGTACTTTGAGCGGTGGCTGCCGCCTGAATTTCGTTCTACTGGTGGCATTATGAGAGATGGGGTGGTGGTTTATGGGTGGCAGCAGTCTGGGAGACGGGGACAAGAGTAGTAGCATCTTTGAAGCATGCATGGAGACGTTGGGAGGGAGATTAACTGTAGACTGTTTGGAAAATTTTAGATGGAAGATTTTCAATGGACAATCCAATCCAGCTTATCCACTGGCTCTCAGAAAGTGGGAATTTGAGGGACGTGTGGTGCTGCTGAACCTCGAGTGTAGGGGCTTTTTCGTGATTTTCCAATTTAGACTGGGGACTATTATTTCCAACAATACTGCTGCAACTCGCAACTGCTTAATACATAAATATACGAGTATTTGCTTAATTTAATCGTAATTCATAATAGTTGCTAAAAGTAGATCATTAATTATTAATTAGTTCTTGATTATCAATTCACTCAAAAATTAATTCGATTCAATCAAATTAATTGTGGGTCAATATTTGAATTGAAAGTAAAATAAATTAATCATATATAATATTAATTAATATTTAAAAAGAATCAATATTTGAGAACCCAATTAAAGACCTCAAAATGAAATATTCAAATCTTAAGGATAGATATGTATTGAGAAATTAAACCAAAAATAACTTAATTTCTTATTCCATGCAAAAAATATGCAAGTCAATATTCTTCTAAACAAAAATTCGTATCTACCATAACTTTGAAATATAATTACAAATATGAAAAGGGGTTTTTCTATCTTATGTAAATGTTGACGTTGTAACATAGAAGGAGAATGGCTAATTTTATTTTGTTTTTCATTTTTTTTTTTATGGCTTAAAGAAAATTTTACTGGTCGCCCAACGAATAAAGCAGCAATTCATTGAGCTTTATCAATGGCTGTTGCTTGAGACGTAAATCAACGGTCAAAGTAATATGTGACAAGGCTTCCTCTGTCAACTATACGCCACGTGTCCCTCAATTGCGTGAATATGTTTACATTCATAACAGTGGACAAATGATGACGAGGACTTTAGCTTTTACTTGCGAAAGTTGCACCTGTCTGTCCCAGCGGCAAAATCATTAATACTACTGCACTATTAGAAATTGAATAACTAAACAGAGCACCAACCAAAGCCCAATCATATATCTTATCTGCTATTACTCCCAAAATATTCAACTCTCTTTCGAATCAAGATTCCAAGGTTTTGTTTGTTTGGTACAACCGGAAATCACCAAGGGCCGAACCAACTTGAGAAGCCCACCATAGATCGGGGCTCTTAATTGTTTCACAATACCCGCGACCCTTTTAACCAACAATCCACCGAGCCCCGTGGCTTGGCCATACTACCCACCTGCAAAGTCGCAAACCGAGATTATTATTAGTAATAAGAGTTGGCTGACACCACATCATGCATGCACGTGCAAGCAATTGACAACTTCAACCAAAACGACGCCGAGTTTGGATTTTGATTCAATAGAACACACAAGTCCCCCAGCTATCTACAAGCGGTTTGTACAAGCCAGTTTGATTTTTAAAAAGAGAAAAATTAAAGAGAGTTCTTCCATTTCTTTCCTTTTCGGCCGTCCCAACTGAGTTCTAGAGCGAGTTGAACCCGCTCATAACTGCCATTTGAATCACAAAGCAACGGCTGCTGAGAACCCAAAGCGGGAAATAAGATAACCACAACTGAAGCGGGGCAAAAGATAACCACTTTTTAAACATTTATCCTGTCGACCATGACATAATTTCCCTCCAAATATTGTCCTGGGACAAGGCCAGACTGCACACCAAACTAATTTGAAGTTTTCCCACCATTGCTTTGAGGGTCGACAGAACTTTACCATAACCACCATTTCTATTGGCGCTTCGACGACTTGCTATACTGCACAATGTTGTCATCTTCTTCATCCTCATCACCATCATCGTCATCATCATCATTTCTCTTCCTCTTTTGGGAAGAAGATGGGGGCAACTCCTGGACCTCACCATCTTGGTCATCTTCGTCTTCAACATCTTCCTCCATTTCAGGATCTTCGCCTTCAACCATATCACTAACTCCAGCATCTACTTCCACACGCCCAACAGGTTGAACCAGGTAGCCGGATCCATAATCATCCTCCTGCAATTAAAGAAACAGACTTAATTAAAAAAATAAGAACACCAGGAGACTCTAGCTAAAGTTTAAAAGAAGAATACCAGGAGACTCTGGCTCAGTTTAGAAAAGAATGTCAGGAAAACTCTAGCTCAATTTAAAATAAGAATACCAGGAACTTACAAAGAAAAACAGCTTCATGAAACTTGACATCACAAAAGATCACATAAGAAAGTTCTTGACAATGCAACACACAAATAATAAGATCCCTTAATCTAATTTAGAGTTGCAGATAGATAATAATTCAATTGAAAACTATCACAAACATTCCAGAAAAATCCTGATGAATTGAGAATTCAACTGTTTCAGGAGTTTGAATTCAAATGCAAATATTAAATCATAAAGGTCTACAAAATTAGGGCTTTTCAAACACCTAATGTCATACACTTGTCCATATCCAGTATTTTGTTCGTTCATGACCCTTAAAAGAAAGGGTCCATGGAACATGGATTAAAAGAAAATGTTCACTAATATGTAGACGCGCCAACATATACACAGAAAAATATAATTACAGTCCTTACTAAATCAACGACCACCAAAAATGGATCAAGCACCCTTTATAAAAAAAAAAAAAAAATTGGTATCAGCAGCAGAAACACAGAATGCCAAGTACATTTAATATAAAAGGCAAGTACTCAATAAGCCAGGTTTAATGACCGGAAATACTCCATAAAGTTAAAAGAACAAAAGCCAACTACATCACTAAAGTTCCAGTTTCCTATCGGCCTTCTTCTTATTTCTTCCATATGTCCCATTTCTATTATGTTTTTGAGAGGAACCAAAGATGCAGATTATCAGGTAACTTACAACCAATGATTTCAAAGCCAAATGTTCTTTACCATAAATGGAAATAATTTCAACACATTCTTCAGATTCAAATATCCACAACACAACCGTCACCAATATTTTTATCTCCTTTTAAAAAACTCAAAAATCAAAAGAAGCTTATGAAAAAGCTCAAAAACATCGAAACCACCATTCCCTTTCTGTTTCAAAATTTGAAACATTTTAGAGGCCTAAAACAGATGTATGCTAAGCTTTGCATAATGAGTAATTGACTTATCAGTCATATATACAAGTTACCCCACACAGATGAACAAATCAAATGACAAATTTTGTCGATTGAGACAATGTCTTGCAATAAGAAAATCAAAGTTGACAACCAGTTTTCTTTTAAAAAAAATGGATCATAACCAGATGCATAAAACAACAAACAGATGCATTGCAGATCACGCTACACCCCACATGTGTGCCATTGCCACTTTCTTTATTTGTCCAAAAAGCATTAAGAGTTCGAACAAGGTAATTCAACTTAAAAACATGAGAATGATCACAGATGCTTATGAAACTGAAACATGAAAAATAAGCACGAAAAAACAGATTATGCAGAGAAAGCTAAATGCATCCAAAAGATAGATTGACTATTCACGGTTCTCCGTACAGAGAACAACACCATCCAGACAGATACTCAAACATGTAGTCAAATAATGTCTTAACATTCAAACAAAAAACATGTAAGCTTCATGTTCAGAATCAAAATATTGAAAGACCGCACCAAAAGGACTTTAAGGCTTCAAAGACAAAGGGATTATCACCTCATCCTCAGCCTCTTCTTCATCCTCAAAGTCTCCATCCTCCTCAACAGCCTGTTCTTCCTCCCCGGTCTCCCCATCATCATCCTCATCCGCATCATCTTCCCCCTGCTCATGCCCATCAATTTCCCCTTCCGTGGTCGTCAACCTCCTAGTATTCTCAGGCTCCCCAAAATCCCTCTCATCATTATCCACTTCTTCTTCATCCTCGTCCTCATCCTCCTCCTCATCCTCATCGTCCTCCACGCCATCCTCCCCGTCATCACTGTCATCTATCTCATGAACTTCTACCACATCCTCATCCTCACCTTCATCATCCTCATATACTTCCTCAACTGAATCATCTTCCTCTTCTCCTTCCTCTTCATCCTCCTCTCCATCTACAGCCTCCACTCTAAACCCATTAGAATGATGATGAGAACTGCCACCACGACTTAACCCATTAACCCCTCTAGAGGTCTCCGTTTCCTCCTCGTCTGCATCGCTCTCCTCATCCTCATCAACATCCACAACCCCATCGCTCCCTGCTCGCTGCCCATTGTTCAGCCTAAATGGGTGATCCTCACCGTCAACTTCTCCACTTCCGGGATCATCCTCATCGTCTTCTTCATCCTCCTCCTCATCGTCAGACTCTGGCCTCTCATTCTCTTCGGCATCCATCTTATCCAAATATTTCAACGACCTAATCAAACCAAAAACTCGAGATCGGTAGTCCTTAACCCGCGTAACTGGACACTCGTAAAGATCCAAAGAAACCAATCTCAGCTCCGCCAGAGGCCTCAAGTCGTTAATATCTGAAATCCGATTATTCGACAAATCAAGGTCCCGTAGAGATTCAAGCCCCGCTTCAACAAGGAATTCTAGTCCTCCTGCGATCCGATTGTCAGATAGGATAAGCTTCTGCAAGTTTCGGAGGCGAGGGAACTGCTCCAGCGACGAGACGCCGATGTTGGCCATAGAGAGGTGCTGCAGGTTGTGAAACTTCTCGAAAAGCGACGGCGGAGGTAAACGGCCGTGAACGCACTTAACCGCACCGTCAAGCGTTAACGTCCGGACCAAATCGACGTCGGTTTGGCCGTCTAATGCTGTCTCCACCGCCCTCTCCCAGATCTCATCCATTAGTTTAACGAATCCTTTTCCTCTACTATATTAATACACATATAACAACCTATAATCAATCTACTTCACGATGGAAATTCTGGGGGGAAAAGCTTAAAACCCTGGAATATGATTTTTATCTGTGTTTCTCTCTCTCTAGAAACCTGTGTGTCTTTCCCTGGGAGGCTGGCTCGCTATAGATATTGGAGGTGAGTCACCTCCGAGTTAGATGAGTTAGGGTTGGTTAGAGTTGAGTTATGTTTGACCGCGGTAGGGTTAGATGTAGAGAAAAAGTGCGTTTGACGAGGAAGTGAATCTTGACCGTTCGATTAGTGAGGTAAGGATCGATGACGTGGAGGAGGAATGGACGGCAAAGATGGACGGATGGTGTGTTTGTTTAAAACGGAAGGAAGGACAGAAATAGATGGCTGGGGTAGAGAGAGAGTCACGCGCTCGGCAAGTCTGATACGTCTTCTTGGGTGGTGTAAATATTGCAGCAAGTAGGAATATGCCCCACGGATTCCTCTATATTACGACGGTGCCATTGTAGTTGCCAGCTAATTTTGACAGAGGGAATATTATTATAAGGAAATTATAATTGGACTGTAATTTTAGATAGTAAAAATTAAAAACTACACTTTCTGCAATTTTATTTACAATAATTATTTTTTTTTTTTCTCGTCTTTTAAAGGACGATATTAACTCAAGATATTTAGCAAAGAATGATTAAATTATTACAAAAACTTTTAGATTATAAGGTTGTACGCATGATGAGTAACTTTTAACTTACTATTTTCAATTTTCAGTGACAAAAGTTTGCTTGTACAGTTACAGAAAATGATGGTTATATTATTTTTAGTCCTTTCAATCCTATTTTATGGTTCTCATTTTAATTGTATATTATTGATCTTAAAATAGTGATTAATAGTTAATTATATTGCATTACTAATTCAAGTGAATAAATATTATAGAAGAATTTTTTTTTTAAAAAAAAATAATATTGGGATGTTAACAAAAATAAAAGTTATAAATAAGATAGAGTTCTTTTGAATAACCAAAACTACAGCAAGATTGTTTGAATTCGCCCAGAAGATTTTTTTTGAAAAAAAATCAAAAAAGTAAAAGAGCGATATCAATATTTGGCGTTTGGGTTGATATTGCATATCTCAACCCGATTTGGTTCGGATTAGGATGAGATTATATTTTTTTTATTATTAGTTGGGTTTTAGATTACTGGACCCAACTCTAAAAATTAGGGTTGAGTATAACGGGTAAGATTATCCTATTTATGATTGTCCATAAGCTCTTTCTTTTCTATTTCAGTTTTTGATTAGAAAAGACAAGGAACCCAATTTATGTAGCACAGCTGCATAAGTTTGTTTCAACAATAATTCACTTTTTTCCATTTTTTCCTTTTTTTTTTTTTTTACCATTAATGCCTTAATGGAGAGGCGGACAGTGAAGCAGTAGAGAATTAAATTAGGGATGAAAATGAATGGGTTTGATCAAATTTAAAATCTATTTTATTAAGGATCTTTAAGATTTAAATTTGAATTTAATGGGTTAGATCCGCTATATTAATGAATGGGTTTAAAAATAAAATTTCAATATCCATTTTATATCATTTATAAAAATTCGATTCAAAATAAATTTAAATTTAAAACTAATCCTTTATCATCTCTAAATTAAATAGAGGTTAAAAATTATAAATGAGTAGGAACTAAAATGAGGCATTACTTAATGGGATTGATAGCAAAATATGCTACACTACAATTTGAATACCGGATCCAAAGTATCTGAAGTTTGACATATCCTAGACATGACCCCTTCTCATATGGCAATAAAATATTCGGATTGAATGGATCCTATTGCATACTCACCATGCCCATGAAATTCAAACTTGGGGTTCTCTTAGTAACCCAACCTACAGCACGTGGTAAACTACTTTCTATACTGCATTTTATGCTGCGAACCATCTAGTAAGGTCCATTGATCCTCACGGAACATTCCAGTAAGGTCCATCAGCCTCACGACCAATGCATTTGATCAAAAGACAAAAAAAATTGCTCCATTTTGTTATTCTTTTGAATCAAAATCAAATTTAAATAGTGTAAAATTGGGCTTGATATACTTTTTTTGCTCATACGTATTTTTAATAGGGTAAAATCATTTTAATATAATTTTAATATCTAAATTTTATTAGAAAAATTCAATATATGTGCACATCAATAGAGACGGAGCCAAGGGACAGGTGGAAGCAGCCGTCTATTTTAACTCTATAAAAAATTTAAATTAATATAAATTTTATATAAAAAATTATTAAATTTTAACTTCTTCTAAAATATTAAAAATTATTCTTTATCTATTATTTTTTATAAAAAAATAATCTCGGACCCTAATCTTCATTTTCTAGTTCCCTACACGTCAAGGAGTTGTTTTGAAATTCTTTATATCCAAAAGAAATGCATAACTGGCGGACCCACTTGCATTTTGAGGGGTAATATATTACCCCCGTCAGACAAACCCCATGGTACATGTATATAATTTTGAAAATTATATGTAAATTGTCTTAATTGACCCTAATGAAGAAAAAAATATTATAGGATGAGGGTCAATATTTAGATATCATCTTTTTTATTTTGTTAATATATTTGATATTAGATTAATGCTTAATGAACCGATAGAGTATGATTACCTTATGATTACCTTTGGTTGTTCTGACATTAAAAAAGACAGTAAAGAACAAATCTTGGAGTATTAGCAAGCAAATATACATTTATGCGATATTTTTAAAAATATATATTTTTAGAAAATTTTAGTATATTATTTTTTATAAAAATATTTTTTTAATATTTTTAAAATAATAAAATAATTTTATCGAATCTCAAACTCACTGAATTCAGGTTTAGATTCAAGATAAATCTAAGTTCTAAATAATTTTGATAGGTCGAATCTCAAGTGTGTGGCCAAACACTTTTGTCATTTCTATTTTTAATCTATTCAATCTAATAGTATGATGCCAAGGTGATTCAGTTTAATAACTTAGTTTTACCTTCATATTTATAGCATATCCTTTTAGTTAAATTTTCTTGTAAGATAAATCTTATTTTGAAGATGTGCAAATGACATGTTAACTCTAGACAAAATTACCATTTGTTCTAATAATTATTTAGGAGTATTATATTTAAGTAAATTAGTTACATCCTTGTGAATGAAAGATATCGGTGTATTGGTTGTTATACAAGATAATGAATACAATAATGCTAAAGGATATAATTTATATTCATTGAGCCACATGATGTTGTAAGTTCTTTACCTTATAATCATTATAACAAATGCACAATAATGATTTTCCAAAATTTTAGTTCGTTGATTAAGACAAAAATATTAAAATAAATACATCTGTCACATTATGGAGTGTGAATATCATTTCCCTTTAACAGAGAATAGCTTGACATTAATGTTCCCAGCGTTTTTCGGTGAACTATGAAAGAGACTATTTGTCTTTATTGGCTGTGGAACCACTCAACTATTTTGTCGTGTGTTTTGGCTTTGTACTCATTTTCAAGTTTAAAAAATTCACAAGTCACTCGCTTGAGTTACATTTATGTGCAAAATTTTCAAATAAAGCATGCTACAAATGGAACACAATTAAAAGAAAATCCAGTATTTCCAAGTAAATATAAAATTCTCATGCTTTAGAATGTATACTTTCTCCATCTTAAAAATAAATAAATCATATCCATTAGTTAGCCAATCGACGAATGCAAAAATTTCAATCGAAACTTTCTCAAATTAAAAAAAAAAAAAAATACTTCTATGTCATACCCAACACCCATAAGCCACAACAAGCAGAAGCAAAAGTAAATAATATATAAAGAAAAAAAAAGATAATACTTAGATCATCATCATCATTATCGGCCACATTCATGAAAAAACGATATTATGGACGGCATTTTCCTAAAGCAGTCAAAGTGTTGGTTCATGACAGTATAATTTGAAAGATAATTTGTAAAATCAGAATTCTAGTTCATGGGTGCTAGAGAAATGTTCTTTTGGCATGATAATTGGTTTATAGATGGCCCGATCTCCTCTTTTCTTGGGGGAGAGGGATACGGATTTGAGTCAGTGAACTACTACTGGAAAGATAGGAAATGGAATACTCAAAAGTTTCAACAAGTCCTGCCTTAAAATTGGGTGGATTTGATCGGCAAGGTGCCCAATAGTAATGAACAAGCTAATACCTCGATATGGAAACTCACGCCTTATGGTGAATTCTCTATTGCATTGGCCTGGGAACATATCAGCCACAAGAAGGTGAAACATATGTTGGCTGGAGATTTCTAGGGTCCTCACTTCACGCCTACCATATATATTTTATTTTGGATATTTATTCATAAGTGGATTTCATTGGACCTTCAATTGCAAAAGAAGTGCTTTCAGCTTGTTTTCAAATGTCAATATTGCACTCATCTTGAATCTGTACAATACCTCTTTTTAATTGGTGATCGAGCAAGGGAAGTTTGGGAGCACTTTGCCAACACCTTTAATATTGGATGGCTATCTACAGATCACCCCATACTTCTACTCCAATACTGGAAACTTTCTACTCCATTCTCTCATCCTACACATGTCCATATTCTCGTCCCTTTTTTTTTCAGTTCCTTTAAACATAGAGAAATGATTCTAAATATAAAACAAATGCTTCCACTCATCCACAGTCATCTGGAAAGTTTATAATCATTTATTTCTTCTCTTTAAATGTCATTAGACACTTTGGTGGGGCTACCTTGAAAACTGGTAGCACAACTTGGATACCACTTCACCATAGAAAAAACATGAGACAATGCAGATTATCTAAAAAAAAACACAACCGAATTGCTTCAAGCTTAACATTGATGGCATATCTAGAGGCATAATAGGATAGACAGGATCATGAGGCATTATCATAGACCACTTGAGCAACACTCTTATTGCATTTAAGGACTTCTTTGGAACATGGACTATCATTTATGCTAAGATGTTTGCACCTAGCAAGACACTACAACTTGTTAAGAAACTTGACATCACACACTTGTGCATCGAACTTGATGTACTAGCAATTATCTTCAGCATATCCTCAGTTCATGGACATTACTTATTCACATCCACTATACACATACATAAGAATGTAACAAGATAGGAGATTTATTTGCTAATGAAGCTTGCAATACTCTCACTTCAAGGACTTTCACGGCACAACAACTTTCACGAATAATTTGTGGCTTACTTAGAGTGGATCAATTTGAATATCCATTTTTTAGACATATATGATTCATACTTGTTCATTTTTTGTAAAGTTCTACATATGACTAATCTCACATAGAGCTCACTCACACTCATATAGAATTTGTAAATGAGTAATACTCATTGTCTTACTTGGTGTTAATACTCCTTGTCTTACTTGGTGTCTTACTTTGGCTCCCTTTTATAAAATAAAGTATACTACTGCTTTGATTGTTATGCAAAAGTTGTGGATCATTGAAAACCCCCACACTTCATAGGTGTTTCTGAATTTTAACCAAAAAAAAAATAATAACATTATATTTTTGTTAAATGAATATGTTTCATACATCATTACAAAATAAATGTCAATCATCAACAACCAGCCTTTTACAAATAATAATAATTAGTAATTAAGTAGACAAACAAATAAGAAGAGTGGCTGATTGGACATAATGTGATACCCGAGCCTCTTACTACTCAAATGGCCAAATATGATTCATGCATTACGTGTTAATTTTATATGCTATTTGCATTTCTATTGACATTGCATAATTTATTTCATTTTATACGATATTCTTGAATATTAAACTTAATTCTGAAGCTCTTGCACAATATTAGTTATTGAATTTCCTAATCTAAGTAGTTGATTTTATATTGAAATAAGAAGAAAATGAGGTGGATCAATATTAAATATAGATGGGATATATAGGTTATAATTTTGGAAGTGTTAAAAGTGTTACTAGTAAGCTTATATGGTTTAATTTGATTTGATCAAGTTATTTCAAAAGTATATATTTGTAAATTAGCATACTTGGGATATTGGATATGATATAATGTGAATTAAGTGTCATATTACAAGGCCCATATGTGCATATGATTTTAGAAATGCAAACTAGATAATTCTTTAAGAATCGGATGCGAATCGGTTTGGAGATCGAATGAACAGACATAGGAATTACCCATGGAAATGAATGGTGATTAAGATAAATTGCAACCAAATAAAAATAGGTGAGACATACAAGATTAGGGCTGCAAGATAAGGGAGAAAATCAGATTTTTCTATTTACTTGCCACCTCATGCTTTCTTATTAAGCTTAAGCTAACATCTCAAGCTAACACCTCAAATCCTTCACCCTTAAGCAACGACCAGACCCTCATTTCAGCCATTTTCATCTTCAAAACACACACCTTAAGGTCTCCAAGTGATCCAAATTGATTCCAAGTTGAAATAAAAGCAAGAAAAGCAAAGGAGAAGTGATTACCATCAAGTTAACCTCAAAATCTACATAGGTAACACTTATCTACGGATTTACCTTTGGTTTTCAGATTATTATGAATGGTTTTATTGTTTATTAAGATTTCAATATCTCTTATAAAAGTGTTAGGAAGTTTTTGGTTAGACTTTGGTGCACAAAGAAAGGGTTTTTGATGACAAACACTTAATAGGAAATACTTGTCGCAGAAACTGTCATCTTACTATTTTCTTGTGTTTTAGGCTTCAAAATTGTATGGTATGTTGAATAAAACCTATAATTATTACCATTTACATAACCATATATGAGTTAAGAGTGTTGGAATGAAGTTTTATCAGTTGGAAATTGAAATAGAGAATGATATTGGGGAAACACTCAAACTGCTAAAATAGCAAAATCTGTTCTGGTATGCTGTGAAGGAGACTGAATTAGGGGAGCTAAATCCATTATTTTTGGTAATATTATGACCTGATTGTCTCCTTATATATGTTATCTAAGTATGGTGAAAATTTTGGAGTGATTGAATATACTTAATGGTGCCAAAACCATTAATATCATGAAGTGTGCAAAACTGTCACGGTAGGAAATAATCTATTTCAGTATGTCGTGAAGAGAGCTGAACTTGGAAAGCTATATCCGTGATTTTTAGCAATTCTATGATATGGTTACATTTATATACATGTTATCTAAGTGTGGTAAAAATTTGGGAGTGATTTGATATGCTTAAGGATGTTAAAATTATCATGCAACTAAACTTGACAGTAAGAAAATATGAAAATGTGAATCTGCCACATTTGATCATTTAGCATGTTTCAACCCAGACATGTTGCTAGTGAGTGTTAACAATTAGGCACATGCTATTAGAGTTATAATACTTCAATTACATGATGTTTGCATGTATTTAAGATGAGAAATTGAGGTATTTGAGGGGCTATATTGAGTTCTAGTTTGTGAAAGCTTGATTGTTAGTTTATAGCTTGGTGTTTAAGGTCTAGTATGAGATTTTGTGCTTTCAACTTGCCAAATTGGGAATGGTGCTTGATGTTGGGTAATATTACAGGCTATTTTACATCTAAGGTTGGAGAGGAATACTAAACAAATTTAGACTAAGCCACCAACCAAGTGAAAGGTAAGTAAAGATTCATTTGCAACCACAATGCATATACATAGTAGATGTGTGAATTATATGTAATATCATAAATTATATGTGCATAGTAGAGGGCTCTCCATTGAGCATACATACATGGGCATTGTCATTAGCACATGCATGCATCATATACTAGCATTGTGATAAATCTTGCATTGCACGACATGATTCAGAGAAAGCAAAATGTTTTGTTGACCACTACTAGTGCATCAAAGCATGCATGGATTTGCATGGTGTTATGCATGGATTTGCAGGTTCGCATGCATGGATTTGCATGCGTATGAGTATGCATGGATTTGCATGCTTATATGATTATTGGCCATTGGATTATGGCGGTATACAAAGCTCTTTTCCGGTGCATGGGATAATAGCGTTGGTCAGGGCCCAAGAAAGAAATGATTTTGAGAGAAATATTTTGATGCATAAAATTGCATTGTGAGCATAGCATTTTGAGTTGCATGACTTGATATTGTGGATTATTCTTTGACATGCATAATCTTTACTTGTTGAGCATTAACTCATATAGTTTATGCATTGTAGGTGAGTACGACGATACTTGAAGCATCTTTTATTGGCTGGGCGGCGGTTGGAGCTCCTGCAGGTGTCTGAGAGAGTGTGTACATGGGTGACGACCTGTTGGGCTATTTTGTTGGCTTGTTATATTTTGAGTCTGTTGTATTATATTTTTAGACTAGTACTATATTTCGCTTTTAAAATTTTACTGTAAATAAGTATGTAAATATTGGGTCGTTGTGGGTGTTGAGTTTTTATATAAATACCGATCCTGCTATATACATGACATGTGTTATAAAGTATTTTAAACAGAGTTGTGCATGTAAGAAGTGATTTATCTTTTCTTAAAGTGTTAAAAAAAAAATATTCCATACATGCACACAGGTTCTATCATGTCAAATTATAATATATATCTAGTTGTGTAGTAATGGGGGTGTTACACATAATCAGTGCTTTGAAAAATTCCCTCTTCGATGCATTAATAGAAAAAGAAATAATAGAACAAAGATGATGTGCATGTGTGTGTACATAAAATAAAAAGAAAAGCAAAACATTTGCACTTTTAGTAGGATCCGAATCTAAAACTTTATAATTTTTAAATCTTAATTTTGCCACTTATTATAAGATTGACAATGAAAAATGCATGATACAAAACATATGAAGCAACATTGTACAATAATAAATTATTATTTATGCAATAAAAAATGTGAAGTGTGACATGAATAGTTTGTCACTGATTTTTCTGAAAGGTTTATTATGCATTGAAAATATTTAGAATGTCACCACCATTATATATATGTGTATAAATATATATATACACATGTGTGTGTATATATATAAAAGAACCTGATGGGGGTAAACCTCAGACGCTGAGCTGGAAGTTCTTTATCAAGCATGGATCTCCTGCCAATAGCTTCTTCAGCGATGGTTCTCTGTCTGTGATAGGAACAAATGATTAAGAAATTCCTAAGATGATCTCGGAGAAATCCCTCTTGTGCTTAAATCAACAAGTGTCTGAGATAACTAAAATGAACTTAAAATGATAATTGAGTAAATGAAATACATGCTCAATAAATGAGAATATGTGAGTTTTTATAGTTGTTTAAGTGGGACATGGGGCGCATAGACATTTAATATGATTTGTGCCGTGTAGGCCTGTATGCTATGTTATGTTAATATCTGATGTCTCTATACCGTATGGACCTCTTGGGTCTGAGTGCCTCATTGAGTTTAAGTTGGATATCTCTTTGGGCTTGATTTGAATATGCGCAACATACAGTCCCCAACTTTCATAGAAACTGTGAATCCCAGGCTAACTAGGAGTTATGTGACTTGAGATAGTTACTTAAGAAATTTTGCTTATGTAAGTAGGAAGGCGCGAGCCTGGCTTCATTAGAAGTATCTTCCAAGCTCTTTAGTACTTTATTCCTAAATTTTAGTGAATCCGTAATATTTGGGAGACTGCATTCACAGTGTGGACGAGGTGAGAAGATCACTAATGAGGAGTTACGCAAAGAGCACGTGATGAGGACTCCCATAGAGGGATGATTAGAGGTGGTGCGGTGGAAGAGTAGGTCGTGCTAGTGCTGCCTAATCGAGGCTTGGTGACCTCAACTTCGCCCTACCAAAGGCATTCAGATTGCTTTAGTTTTACCTTGTCAAGACAGGGCGGCCTCAGTAAGATTGTGCCTTAGCTCCTACTAAGGTAGGGCTGACTTAGTTGGGAGGCTCTTTCCTACTCAGCCACAGTACTCTAGGTGTGCGTAGGAATATGATGAGGTTTATATAGCCTTTAGAGTGTTCTTGGGGAAAAAGGAGCCCTGCAAGGTATTTCTGCCTAGAGAGTTTTTAGTGTTCCTACTTAAGACTTAGTCATTTAGGAGGATTGCTCTATCTTAGCATTTTTGCTTTAAACTTGTTCTTTTGTGTTTGAAAGAGATGTTATCTCTCATGAGTCTAAGTCTGGCCCTGATGAGACAAAGACTTCTATTGTTTGGGTGAGGTGTTACCTGTCCTAGGATTAAATCTAGCCTTAATAAAGCATGGACTTTTGTTATCCAACTATGGCATTGCCTCTCATAGGACTGAGTCTGGCAATGAAGATGCAAGGATTTTTTGTGTGCCCAGGATGTTTCTCCTGGAACTAAGTCTTTCTTAGATGAGGCCGAGCCTTTGTTTTTCATTTGGGAGAGATGTTGTATCTCTTATGACTAAGTTATGTCTTAGCGAGGTAATCAATATATATTAAATCCAGAAGTAAGTTATGCTATGGTGAGACATGGACTTTATTTTGCAACTAGGATAGATGTTGTCTCTCCGTGGGGAGTAAGTTGTGCCCTGGCGAGGTAGGGCTTTATTTAGCATATGGGAGAGATGTTGTTTCTCCTAGGAGTAAGTTGTGGCCTAGTGAGACATGGGCTTTATATTGTATTCGGGGAGAGGAGAAAGTTATGCCTTGGTGAGATAAGAGCTTTATATAACATCTAGAAGAGATGTTGTCTCTCCTAGAAGTAAGTTGTGCCATGGTGAGATAGAGACTTTATCTAGCATCTGAGAGAGATATTATCTCTTATAGAAGTAAGTTGTGCGTAGACGGGGTGGGGGCTTTATTTTGTAATTGGGAGAGTGATGTGTCTCAAGTAGTAAGTTGTGCCCTAATGAGGCACTAGTTTTATATTATATCCGGGAGAGAGATTAGTGGCGGAGCTAGAGGCAGGCGGCAGCGGTGGGCTCCCCAACTCTATTTATTTTTTAAATTTGTATTGATGTTATACATAAGATTATTAAATTTTAAAAATTTGTCTATTCCTAAATAAAAAAAATATCTTTTTATTTGCTATTTTTAAGAAAAAATAATTATTAACCCCCCGGTGTCCATTTACTAGCTTTGCCCCTCAGAGAGATGTTATCTCTCTTAGGAGTAAGTTGTGCCCTAGTGAGGCAGGAGTTTACTTTGCCTGAATGTGTTCGCTAGGGATTGTACGGAGTAACCTCTTATAACTTTTGGAGATTTTCCAAGGATAGTGCGAAGCCACCGCCTACATGCTTTAGAAATGCGCTAGGTATGACACGGGTCACCGCTTATAGGACTTAGAAAAATGCAAGGGATGGTGCGGAGCTATTGCTTACAAGACTTGGAGACGCACCAAGGATAGCGCAAAGCCATCACTTACATAACTTAGAAATTTATAAGGGATCGTGCGGAGCCACCTCTTATATGACATAGAAATTTGCGAAGGATGGCGTAGAGCTACCTCTTATAGGACTTAGAAATTTATGAGAATGGTGTGGAGCTACCTTTTATAGGACTTAAAGATTTGTCAAGGAAGGTGCAAAGCCATTACTTATAGGATTTAGAAGTATGCCAGGAATGACGTAGAGCCACCTCTTATAGTACTTATGAATATGCCAGAAATGGCGTAGAGCCACTTTTTATAGGACTTAGGAATGTGCTAGGGATGACACATAGCCATCTCTTACAAGATTTAGGAATATGCCAAGGATGGCTCGGAGCTACCTTTTACAAGACTTATGAATTTGCCCTAGATGGCGCGGAGTCACCTCTTATAGGAATTAGGAATGTGCCAAGGATTGCAGGAAGCCACCTCTGATAAAACTTATAAAAATGTCATGGATGGCGTGAAGCCATCTCTTAAAAACTTGGAGAAAGCTTCATGGATGGCCCGGAGCCACCTCTTACAGACTTAGAGAAAACATCATGGATGGCGTAGATCCATCTCTTATAGACTGAGTTAACATCATGGATTACACAGAGCAAACTCCTACAAACTTAGATAAGCATTATGGATGGCACGAAGCCACCTCTTACAGACTTAGAGAAATATCTTGGAGTGCATGGAGCAACCTCTTATAGACTTAGAAAATGTCTTAGATTGTGCAGAGCAACCTCTTGTAGACTTAGAGAAGGTTTTGGATTACATGTAGTAATATTTTACAAACTGAGATATTTGTTATGGACGGCTCAAAGGCCAGCGATGGCAAGGCATGTTGCCTCACCCGAGAGAGCGAGAGCGTGTTGGCAGTAGCAAGGCATGTTGCCTTTTTGAGCGTGAGGGCTCATTGCTCCTTTAGGTTTCTTTACCTTCTCCATTCCGGAACTGCTTGGCTCTAGGGTGAGGGTTGACGAAGGGCTACCTAGGTAATTTGCTATATATTGGGTCACTGCTCTAGCTGCTGCTTGAGCGGAAGCATCCTTCAGCAAGATATGCAATGCTTTATGTATGAACTGTGTCAGGACTGGTCCTGTTGAGGGTCCTTTAGCTAGGACTTGTTGTTTTGGTATTGTGGGAGCTCTCTGGTGCTAAGGCTCGTGAAGTTGCTAAAGTCCCATGGGCCATTGTTCTGCTCCAACTTCGCTAGCCCCCATTCCAAGTAGGCATTATGGATGCTGATCTCTTTGGCTTGTGATTAAGTCTGTTTTCTTTTCTTAGTGTTGAGACAGAGATTTTCAACAGACGATGCCAAAATAATGCGGGGTAAACCTCGAATGTTGAGCTGGATATTCCTCACCAAGAATGGGTCTCTTACTAGTTGCTTTTTCGTGGATGGGTCATTGCGTGCGACACAAACATAAAATTTGGGGGTCTCCAGATGGTCACGGAGAAATCGTTACGATGTTTAAGTTAGCAAGTATATGAGAGAACTAAACTGAACTTAAAACGACAATTAAACAAATGAATTACATACATGATAGAGAAGAAAATGAGTATTAATAGTTGTTAATGAGAGATGAGGCACATGAGTTTTTGTTTTTGATGTGATATGTATCGCTTGAACCTATATGATATGTTAAGCTAATATCTAATATCTTTGAATTACATAAACTTCTTACATGACTTTAGTCTCTTAAACCTAAATATTTCATTTGGTTGAAGCTGAACACTTTGGGATATGATTTGAAATATGATGTTTATTACAAGCGCTTCAAAAATAAGGACAAATTTTTTTTTCCAATAATTCGACCAACCATAGGCACTTAAATATACAATGCCCAAAATGGCTGGCATTTGGCCGAGGCGTCTGCCACTTTTCTTCCCGCGACTTTACTCTTTTTTCTTTTCAAACAAACAGAATAGTCCGCAAGGGCTTCTCTCTTCTCTTCAAACAAGACGCTTCATCTCTCTCGAGGCAGCTTCGGTTTTTATTTCTGTCTAACTCCTCAAGGTACGAATCTCTCTCAATCCCTCCTCCCTACTCGTGACACTTTCTCACTTTCTCACTTTTCCAATTTCAATTTTCTTTTAATCTCTTGAAACCTAGGGTTTAATATCTGCATAATCAGAAATCGTGCACCCCTCTGTCTCTCTATTTTTAATATTCTTTCGATGTCTTGAAGAATCTATGATTAAAGTTCTTCAGTAACAAAAATCTTTAGAAAACCCCCTTTAATATTAGGTTATAGATGATATAATTCTATACTTTTTTTCTTGATTTATCATAAACTTATTATCTTTGAATAATTCTAGTAGAATTTAGTTTCTAGATTGTGAGTTTATCATAAACAAGAGTTCCACTCATTTTCCAAATGTCAGTCATTCTTGTTTCGGATTGTACACAGCCAGATAATTCCGGACATGGATACCATTCTTCCAAGTAACAATAGATGTTTTATAAGTTATGCTTTTCATTTTTGGAATTAAAGTTGGGGACTTGCTTTCAAATGGACCAGCGGGATTGATGGAATAGATAGATGCAGAACGGGAGGTTCCAGGGATAAGAAGTAGGGAGCCCGCAAGGTTAGGGTTTCTTTCTAGATAGTGAGTGGTCGAAATAAAGCCCTTGGACAAGAAGGGTGTGATTTATATATAAGGAAGTAGGAAATGAAAGTGTGAGTTTCATTTAGCATTAGATTTTCAGATTGGATTTGAGAACTCATCTCAACCATCATGCAATTTGCATGTTTTTGATTGCAATTAGCCATTCTTAGTATTCTTAATCCTACAAGAGGTTGAAAATAATGCAAACATAAAGCCAATTTGCGTACTTGTTAGCCCATGCAAAATCTTTCGAACGCAAAAAGAAAGTACAAAATGCCTACACGAAGGTGGATAAATACTGAATATTATGGTGTCCCTCCTCAAACAAGCTGGAGTAAATTTGGGTTGGATTCATGTTAGCATACAAGAGTTTTTCATTAACTAATGTCCAGATCTCCCACATTGGAGCTATATATCTAATTTCAAACAGTCTTGACAAGGAAAGTTTTATATAACAATAGGTGTAATGGTTTTTAATTGTTGTATGTGTTTATTTTTTCTCATATATGTGTTTGGACCGCATTCAATGTATCTTACTGTGTGTGTGTGTGTGTGTGTGTGTGTGTGTGAGAGAGAGAGAGAGAGAGAGAGAGAGAGAGAGAGAGAGAGTTTAAAATTATGGAAACAACAACATTTCTAGCTACTAGTTGGAATACTATTTGATGGTTATTCTTAAAAGGTTTAGGGCCCTAAGTTATGGGACGACCACAACTATCTATGTGGTGAGGCTCTTGTGGTGTCCGCTATCTACGGATAATTGTAATTATTTAAAATTCTAAGTTCTGAAACCTCCTAAAGTGATAGTCCTAACTAGAGCATATAGAAGTGAAGGCGCTGCATGTAATTGGGCTAGTGGTGTGGCAGCCTGGCGGGAAGAGCAAGTTTTGATGAGTTAGTGAATTTTTCACAAGTTGTCCGTATTTTGTGGCTGGAAATTAAATCATGTGTAATTTTTAGCAGGTTGCAGAACTAGAATTTGAGATAATTGCAATTATCCGTGTGTAATGGACCTGCAAGAGCATCACCCCATTGATAGTTATGATTGTCCCATAACTCAGAGTCCGAAACCTTTTCAGAATAACCCTCAAATAGTCTGCCGACAACTAGCTAGAAATGTTGTTGTTTCCATAATTCTAAGCTTTTCTTATCTAATATTTCAATACTTTAATAAATAGAAATGAAAATAGCTACGAATATCATATATAAGATATAGCAAAGAGAAAATGTGAAAAGCAAAAGAAAGGATTGGAAATTTGGAAGGGAAAAGTGGAAAGATCTCAATAAATTAACCTTCAGAATTAGATAGCTACATCAGCTCATAGTTTACCAATTTCTGTGTTTAGCATCTCATCCATGTAATTTTAGCCCATCCACCAAGTCTAATTGAGGGAAATAGGTACGTCTTCTATCATCCTTTATTCCCACTCTTGTGCATGCAATCCCACTTTGATAGTTTTTATCTCAAATAAATTCTTGAAATTTACTGGTTTTGCAGATAGTTAATTTATGATACTAAGATGACAAAACAGAGTTCAACTAAAAAGCAGCCTAAACATTTACTTGAGGGTCCTGCTGTAGAACAGGAGAAGCCTTCTTTCAAGCCCAAAAAGATGGGCAGTGAGATTGATGAAATTTTTTCTGGGAAGAAGAGAAAGAGACCTGAAAAGGATAAGACAACCAACACTAAGAAGCCAGTCAAAGCATCAGCTGCAAATGTGAAATCACATGACAAGATGAGGATAGTAAAGATCGGTAAGAGCAAATCCTTGAAAGAGAATGGGCTTGTTGACCCCACTTCTCGACCGAGGAAAAAAACTGCAGATGGACTAGCTATTTATACAGAGGAAGAGTTGGGCATTGGGAAACCAGAGGGTGGAGGTACCCCATTGTGCCCATTTGATTGTGATTGTTGTTTTTGATACAATTAATGGTAATTTTGTTAGATGTTAGTTGCTATCATATGAATGCTTCTATTGAGCCTCCAATGCAAGGGACTGTTCCCTTGTATTGTTGATGTAATAGGAGAACTTGAGTATTTTTCTGCACACTGTAATTCTGGAAGCTTTTCATTGGCCGATCTGGAATGGCATTAAAATGAAATCTATTGAAGAAGTTTGATACTCTTCATTTTTGGCATGCTCTGCAATAGCATGAAAATAAAGCGACTGAGATTTTGTTGCTTGGGCAGTTATTTGTACTTACAAAACTTAATTGGAAGTAACTGAGGAGATGCTCTACTTTGGGATGATTAGGGCAGTTTCTTTTGATAGTGTTTAGGCCTTGGAAACAAATTATTATTATTGTTATTATTATTATTATTATTATTATTATTATGATACCCTCGTAAGCTTGTTCTTGGAGTGTAACCGGTAATTCTTCAGTTTTTTACATGGCAATCATGCAAACTGTGTTCCTCAGAAATTAGGATTGTTACAATAGTCTTTCTCTTTTTGGATAGTTTTGAGGTATAAGTTGTTACGTGTTAGTTGTAGTACTATTAGATCTTTAATCTCCCTTAGCTCTGGAAAGAGTTATCCCCTATTCAGAGTTTACCCTTAAGGAATTGATGTTGGAAGAAGTCTTTATCATGTGAAGGCTCCGTAATTTCCTGTTAGAGCTGGAGCCAAAGTCCAAGTGATGTTATGCTGTGGAACTTCTGTGTTTTAGTTGCATGTTCTTGCTTTTCTACTCTGTCAAAAGCTTTATCATTGTGCTTGCCCTTAATAATGGTGCTGACTCATAATAATTGTTTACAGTGTTGGAAAATAGATGCTTCTGATTATTCCTCCTACGTGAAACATTAATATTTTTTTACTCAGTTTCTGATGATTAAGTGCTTGGCTTGTTCAGTATTTTTCTTCTTCCTTAATTCCTCTTATCTTATCTAAATATATTGTGCAGGTCATATTGAACCTAGATGTGCAACTCCTAACATCTTTTATCTCCGTTCTTGGTCTTGAAAATTTATGTTCTTTTAGTGCAAGTACATTTCACAAGGCAGAATTTCACATTCTGGTATAAGGTAGAGGGAGCAAATGAAGTCAGTCCAGAAGTCTGTTACAATGCTTGCTCCCTTTCTGCTATGACCCTGTAATCTTCAATGCTGCTGTTACCTCCTAGACTATGCTTGTGCTTGAATTTCAGGGTTTAGTATGTTCCTTTTCTATAATTACACCAAGAATCCATAATTGAATTAAAACTTGTGATCTCTTTCGAGAAAAGGGTTTAGTATGTTCCTTTTCTATAATTACACCAAGAATCCATAATTGAATTAAAACTTGTGATCTCTTTCGAGAAAAGACGTAAATATAAAGATGATATAAGTTTCTGGTAGTTGCTGTCAAATGGTTTTGTTGTACTTCATGCTGATAGGGAAGAATTTCACATAGTACAGTTTGATTCTCAACATTTGTATACCCGTCACCACCAAGTTAATATGTTAGTTTTCCACTTAAGCGTATTTTTACTGCTTAAGAGTGATTCATGAATTCTGACATGATCGAGAATTTGATGCCCAAAATCGTTTCTGGAGTGTGTCCTAAATATTACAAAGTTGATAATCTTTAACAGATTAGAAAGTATCTTTTGGTGCTGGGAATTGCAGGTATCATTTGTGGTGATTGGTGAGGCAACACAAGTGCTCCCATCATTGGTGTAGGGAAAATGATGGTTGTAATTTTCTCGAAGTAGAGGAATTTAGAGTTAGGATGATCACGATGCAGTTTTTTTTTTTTTTTTTTAAACACTAATTTTAAGTTGAGTTGTCATGTATCGTTTGCCAAAAAAGAAATTAGCTGTTTCATGAAATAAAAACCATTTGTACAGTGGGAAGTTTGACGGGTGATAAGTTAGTTTGATTCCAAAAGAAAAATACACTCCACATTATTTGATTATCTGTATGAAGCAAATTTCAACATATTGGCGATGGGAAAAGATGGTGAAAGAAGAAAATGAAACATCAATTTATTTACGTTAATTTTTGTGGACTGTTGGCGGTAAAAAGAAAAAATCATTTTCTCCACTATCAACAAATCAAAACATTTACTTGACTAAGGATGAAGAAATGGCAGCTAATTAGCAATGTATTTAATTGGTTCTTGCTGCTAAGATCAGAATGCATGGCTTATTTCCCAGAAATATAAAGAAGATGATTGATTATACATATGGAGCGTGAATGATGATGTAGCTTCAAATTTTGCCATAATGAGAATCTATAAAAAGATGTGTGAATATCCCCATAACATGAACAAATTAGAGATCATAAATACAAACAATGAGCTTTTAAAAAGTAAGTTACACATTTAATTTCAGAAATATTATGTAATATGTGATGGTGCAGTTTTGCCTTTCTTAGTCCCAAATTGCTATTAAATCGCCTTATGCGGTTGGGTTGGGTTGGGTGATTTTTTAAATTTTAAGAAAAATACTATTTAGAGTTAAAGGTTTCAAGTAATTATAATATTATATAAATTTAAAATTCATCAATGACTGAAAAAATTACTCAAAATTGATGTTAAAAGATTTATTGTAACTTGAAATGGCTCGAACAAATGCAACATAAAAGTTTCCATATCTAAATTATTTTTTGATGCAGTATCCAAAAAAAAAAAAAACCTTAAAGTGTAAAATTTGATTTTTCTTAGTCCCAAACCGTCACTTAATAGCCTCGTGTGCGCTGTAAAATTTTATGATCAATTTTATCTAAATCTAAGAATTTCAAATAATTATAAATTAGATGGATTGGAAATCCATTTTAATTGAACATAAAAAACAGCTCAATGTGAGTTTTAAAGGATTTGAAAGATGTTGTACTTTATTTAATTTAAACAAACTCAATGAATATATTATTATTAATTTAAAATTCTTAACTAAAAGATTCTTTAATCTAAATGCGACTACATGTTTTAATATGTAAATATTTTTTATGCAATAATTTTTTTTCTATTTTAAGTGCACAAAAACTTTAGGTTGTCCATGAACTAAAATGATATATATCAAAACCCATCATGTGGAAAAAATAGGGGCTTTCTACCGTGAAATACGTGTAATATATCAAAGTCATTTTTTTATCATTAGATTACATGAAGAGGATGTTTACCATTCACTCCCAATTCATCCAATGATCTTAAATGAATTCATATTTGATTCACATTTATACCGTTTAAAATTTCCATTAAGCAATGGAAAGTAAAGGCTTCGTTAGTTTTACTTAAAGTTAACAATTAGTTGGGTTATAATTGAACCTGCTTCGATCGGGACGATCCTAAATCGATTAAATAGGTCGCAGAATGGGTAATGAGTTTGATTTTTTAAACTCAGAAACATTTGAAGTGGGTAACGGATTTGGTTTTTAAAATTTGGATGGATCTGAAGTGGATACCGGGTCCAGCTGGACTTGTCCCGCAATATTTTCATAAGCGGACCGGTGATCAAATCAATTTTGTTAAAATTAGCGGTTCAATCGGTCGGACCGGCGATCAGACCGGTTTAATAAAAATTAATTATATTTTCTTATTTAATTATGTAAAATAATAATATAATAGATTAATTGTTATGTAATACATTTTAAATGTAAAAATAAATAAATAGCTACATAAAAACACATATAACAAAACATAAAATTCAAATAATTACATAAATATAACAAAATATTAAATTTAAACCTTTATAAAAATTAAAAATTAAAAACTAAAAAAAAACATTAAACCAATCAAAACGATTTTTTGGCCTAACCGAACCAAACCGACCTCCGGTTCAGTCCGGTTTTGACAACATTGTTGTCCCGAACTTATCTCTCCATATAAATTATATATATATATATATATTTAATATATGTACATACAGACACAAGTGAATAAGTTTGATATTTTAGTCTTTCTTTCACCTTTGTGCATAAATGATATATGTTTAGGGAAATTGAATTAATGAGGGGTGTAGTTTCAATTAGACATGCCATTATTAGAAAATTTGAAGGGATGCCAAAAAAACACAAAAGAAATAATAAATGAAATGAGACAACCACCTTTTCACAAAAAAATATGCAAAGGTGGGAGAAAAACGAGTAATTCCTCTTCTTATTAAGAAAAATAATCAGTAATTTCATTTTCTTATTAGTTGCTTTTATGCCAAAAAATTGAAAAAAATAAAAATAAAAAAAAATCCTGACTTTAAATGGGCTATTTTCTTGCTGTTATGGACTGTTTTCTTGAGATTAGTTTTATAGTTGTTGTTTTCTTGCTGAATGGGCTATTTTCTTGCAGTTTGGTTGCTGTTTGAATAGATTATTAACAGGTTATGCTGATATACTTGTTGTTTTCTTGCTGAAAGAGCTGTGTTCTTATAATTCTGCTACTGTTTGAATATATTTTTATGTTGTGGTGTTGTGGAACAGTTGCAGCCATTGCTTCGCATTTTGATAGGAATTAGAAACTGAAATCTTTAAATGAAATTTTTACAAAGTTTTGCGGGCAGGCGGTCCAACGGAGTTGAATCCGCCGTATTCTGGGTTGGGGCTAGTCTTCAAATGAGGCGGGATGAATTTTGGATTTAATTTTTTTTATGAAACATGTCCTAAATTTGATTAAATCTGTCTCAAATTCATTCCATCATCATCTCTATTTTTATCTTTTGAAACCCTTAGAATTTATATTTGATTCATTTTTATACTGTCTTTCCAATGCAAACTTATCCTAATTCATTTAAATCAAAATAAAATTCCTTATACAACCGCTCACTGTGTTTTTTACTCTCTCTCACTTCACAATTAACACTCTCTACTACCTTCTCTCTCTAAACATTAATATAATAAACTATTACAATACAGACTAAATCATTAGTTTAGATCAATATTCACATAATTATTATTGAATTTTTATATGAATAATATATACCTTATGATTCAACACTACTATCATAGTAATATTACATCTATCAAATTTGGTATATTTTTAAAAATAAAATCGGCATACATTTATCATATTCAACTTTTAAATATAAATAATTTAAAAATATTTTATTTTCAAATGAATATCAATTTCACTTTTGTACGCATTTTTTCAATACATTTATTTAAAATCGCTTCAATAAATGTAATCAAAAGGAGCCAAAGAAGTTTAACTCTAACCTTTCGTTATTCTCTAAAATCCATTTTGTACTCTTTTTATTACCACACAAATATAATTTTTTGACCTAATTTTATACTATCAAGAACAATAATTTAGTTTTTTATTATCACAAAATTATTCAGTTTAATGGCATTATATATTGACTTGGTTGAAAGATTGTTTTCTTTTTTTTTTTTTTCTTTCTCCCATATAAAAAAAAGAAGAAAAAAGAAAAGATTGTTTTTAATTTATTGTGTATAAAAAACAAGAACAGTTTTAAAGGAACCAGGTTTATTGGGCTAATGGGCTTTATCAATAAGACCATTACCACGGCCTGACAAAGCTCAAATTTAAAAATATATTTCCCATTAAAATATTTTCAGAGAATCCAATACGTGCAGAGCCAGAGCCCCGCCGGCAGGGCCATTTTATTGTGGTGGCCCACAATTTACATAATCCACTCCCCCAACCCCTTCCCTTCCCCGGAAAATCCACCCCCTCCATGGTTCAGATCGACGCTTCCATTAATCTGAAAGCTTCAATCCTCAAATTATTTGTTATTTTTTTCTGTATTTTTTGCTGTATTTATCTAAAGATATGAGGGATGATGACGCCCTACCCGTGTCTACGCCCACATCTTCATCGGTTGTATCGTCATCATCGTCCTCGGGGATTCCCAGGAGGGACAGTTCATCGGATTCCTCCAGCATTTTCGGCCGCGGCCGCTACAAGTTCTGGGCCTTCGCGGCCATATTGTTGCTGGCATTCTGGTCGATGCTCACCGGTACCGTCACTCTCCGGTGGTCCGCCGGAGATCTAAAAGACCGCTTCAACGAAGATTACAACTCTCACGCCGCCGAAGATCTCGACGTCCTCGTAAATTTTTTCTTTCACTTTCATATATGATTCACGTACTATATATTCTGATTGGAGGGTTTGAATTTTGAACGCGTTTTTGTAATGTTTTGATTAGGATATGGAGGAGAGGGAGAAATTGGTGAAGCATATGTGGGATGTGTATACCAACAGCCAGCGGGTGAGATTGGCAGGTTTTTGGCAGCAGGCCTTTGTGGCGGCCTACGAGGATTTGACGAGCGAGGTGCCTGAAGTTAGGGAGGCTGCCATTTCGGAGATCGCTAGGATGTCCGCTCGCTACCTCAAGCTCGACCCGCCTCCTCTACATTCTTCGTTCTCCTTGGTCAGTTCATTGCTATAAAGTTTGTCATAATTAGCTTTTTGTTTTTGAGGATTTAATTGATATAAGTTGAGAACTAAACCAGCTTGAGGCTATGAAATAGTTCATAAGGAAATATAGGGTGTTTATTTTTAATGAACATGATTGTAGTGTGTGGTGAACTTTATACAAAAATCAGTTCCTAGAGTAAGATATCAAGAGCCTCTGGGCTAGATTGCCCTGATTGATGTGTGTTATAGGAACTGAGTGAGGTCCTCAGGGGCTAGACTGCTGTAATCTCAAAAGCAAACTAATTTTATTCGTCAGTCATCTATCCTAAGCTTGTAACCTAACATTTTGAGTTGTTGATGGTATGTTAACAATCACTTTGAGTTGTTAGCTATTCTTTTTAACTAGCCATATATATGGTTGATTGAGAAAATCTTCTGAGCTGGTGAAGTTTTTTAGCTGAATTGATCTCCTGCTTGTTAGAATTGTGGCCGCTATATAGTGAGAATCTTGATCAGCTCCTTGGGCTTGACTCTGGCTTAATGGCATATTGATAGTAAATCAATAAACCTATTCCGTATGTATCTAGTGGCTGGTAATGATTGCAAATATTGTAAAGTTTGGTAGTGGTGGTGCATCTACAGTCTAAGTTGCATTTCTTTATACATGGCTTGAGATTCCTGAACTTTGATTACTTAGCCTTGACCTCATACCTTCAGCTGCCTGACTATAGTGCTTAAGCTATGTTGGTTAATAGGTTTGTGCTATTCCTGAGATGAATGCTCCCATTTTCTTTAAACTACAGAATAGTGAGTGGCAAAGATATATTCGTATGTTTTATGTGCAATGGTGGTTTTGTTGATCAGTTGCTCTCTGTTTCATCTTATTTGAATTGGTTAGTCTAACCGGGAATTTTTCTTTTTCTTTCGGTTTTTTTTTTTTGGAGACATTTGGAATTTTTTGGGCAGATGCTTCAATCATTTGTACTTTTTCCTTCTCATTTTGATCCCTCCAGCCTGACCATCATCACTGGTAAACCTGACCAACTTCCACCCCAATATCCAATAGTACGACTAATTTTATAACATTGCACAAAAAAAGGAAAGGCTGAAAAGAGAAGCACAGAATGTAAAGCCTATGGGCTCAACCAAATGCACTCACTACCCTTAAGTTTACATGACTGCAGCTGTGTTCTCTCCATGCCCTGTGGTCCATCAAATGACCTACACCCCCAACTTACTAGGGTATAAAACTCACCACCAAGGCACCAATTCCTGAAACCACCATCAGCCTCAACAACAGATGCCAACATGAATAAAGGTTTCTCTGCATGTGCAGAGTAACATTTATTGTTTTACCTTTGTTTTCTTATTGGTGCAGAAAATGACTGTTATTTTCCTAAATATATAGAGTATTGTTCTAATGAAGGGTATTTAGGGAATTAAGGGTTGAAAAGTTTTCCATCTTGATAAGTAGCCATTATTCTAAACATCCTTAACGGGAAAAATTGTAAGATTTACCTTGCTCGAGCTTTAGAAATACATTTTAGTTCTGTTTGAAGTTCTTAATGCTTGGGGTTCACTTCTGATTACTGCTTAAGGTCGGAACATACTTCATAACATAAAATATGAAAATGTTTGAAGATGTTAACTAGCCGTCAATGGCTACTATGTACCGCCCACCAAAAAAAGCGAATAACTGTTAGCAGTTGTATCAGTACGACGTATGGTCTTTAATTTGAAGTTATTTAATTTTTTTGTCCTGTAAAATTTACAAAATTATTTCACATGCATGTTCTTGGGCACCCCACACTGATCTAAACTTTTCTGTTATTTTTATGGAAAAACTACCCTCATGTGGTTAACTTGCTTTGTCCAACACATTAACTCTCATTCTGTGCGTGTCTCTCCATCTTTCACAAAAGTACAGACAAATTTGTAGAAGTAATGATCACATCATGCATATTATGGTGACTGTGGACTTTAAGAGGTCGTCTTTAAAATGGGTTATCCAGCCAGAAATTTGTGATTGATTTGGTCCCTAGTAGATTCAGGTGTTTGCTGCTAATTTGAGAAGATGAAAGCATATAGATATTATCTACTCATATAGTCCCTGATCTATCGGTCTATTACTTTTTACATATCACCACTTTGTGTTCCTGCCCCTCTCCCCATTAGGGACAAGTTTCTGGAGATATGTTGGCTAGTTTTTCATTAAATATGTTTTTGCAGTCATGCATCTTCTATGGATCCTTAAATGGAATATTTTCCTGTATACTTTCAGGGCATACGGAATTTGCATCTAAAGCAAGTGGAGCACAAGGCAATGACCTCAGGAGGAAGTAAATTATGACTTGGAAAAAATGGTGCATCAGAGCCTGCAAGTTTATTTTTTCGTATACTGTCAGTCTCGTGGAAAGGATGCATGCTGTTTATTACGTGGAAGGTATCTTTGAGGAGATGATATACTCAGCTCTCATGTTTTTGGAACACAGATATTTTTGTACTTAGCTAGGTTTTGTTCTTTTTAAGCCTTTTGTCATATCATGGTGCTAGGGTCGAGGAGAAAACAATCTTTAATTCTTTTGATTCATGTGAAAATTATGTTTTTCTCTTGTTTTGTTCTGTGGTCCTTCTGGGCGTCTGGTACAGTAGTGTTCAAGTGAAAACTTGAACATTCTGATTATTCATGAGAATAGGGTTTAGAGTTTGGATATAAATTTCAGCCAACCGTGAGCGAACATAGATTAATATGTATATATTAAAACATGCATATTAACTTTAAGAAGACTTTAAGAAAAAGTAGTTGAATGGGTTTGGGTTTGTAGTAGACAATAAATAAGTTATGTACGTATAAATTATTAATATGTAAATTACTTATCTTTTACTCATCAACCCAATAATTTCAAGATTTTAAGGATAACATGGAAAACTTAGATTACATTGGAAAACAAATGAAATAGTGAAGGAAAAAATATAGAGAGTAAGAAAGGAAAAATAGAGAGAATAATTTTATTTTTTATCTTATATTCACTTGTGTATTTTTATTATAAATTTATTTTTATTTATAGGCATACAAGATGAATAAATATAAAATATAATAATATGATAAATTAAAATTTGAATTGGACATTTATATTTGATTTGATATTTACATATTATTGATTAGATATTTTCCTATTTGATTTGACATATATTTAAAATACTCTCCATTGGATGTCCATATACAAAAATATGCCTCGTTAAAATTTTACTAAGAAAAATCATGTGGAAAAAAATTTAGTGAAGGAAAAAAAGTACATCATTCTTGTATAAATATGTATTATTCTCATTAAAAACCTTACTAAGAAAAAACCTATGGAATAAAAATCTTGATAAAGGAAAAGAGTATAGTGTGTATATGCTTCCCTAATTTACATAATATTTTTATGTCAATACATTTCAATATCATATCTCAATTTTTTAAATGATGCAGTGAGTAATGCCTTGTGAATAGATCTGCCAAGTTGTCACTAGAACAAATTTGATAGACATCTATATTCACTTTGTTTTGGAGTTCATGCGTGATTTTTTTTTTTTGGGTGAAATATGTTTAGTTTTATCTCCTCTAATGTAACATCTTTTAATTTGGGCTATACATACTATATTATCCTCATACAACACTGGTGGACTTTCTTTGTTAAATGAAAGATCGAAAGTTTCTCGAATATGTTGAGTGAGAGATTTTAATCATATACATTCTCGACTTACTTCATGTATTGCCAAAATTTCAGTATGATTCGAAGATGTAGTTGTAAGAGTTTGCTTTGTAGAGCGCCAAAAAATGACAGTACCACCATATGTAAACAAATAACCTGTTTATAATTGCACTTTGTGTTGATCAAATAAATATCCAACATTAACATATTCAATTAATTTCAACTTTGAATCATTTGAATAAAACAAATTCATATATGTTATTTTTCTGAGATATTTAAGGATCTGTTTAACACCATTACAATATCTTCTAGTTAAAGAAAAATTATATTTTGCTAGTAAATTAATAGAGAATTTTATCTCAGGTCTTGTACAATTAACAAGATATGTTAGTGAGATATGATACTTCAGGATCAAGACTTTTTTCTTCATCATCTCGAGGACGAAAATGATCTTTTTTTACATCAAGGGATCGAACAACATGAGAGAATTCATTGGATAGAATTTATCCATGTTAAAACATTTTAATATATTTTCAGTATAACTTGACTGATGAACTAAAACCCCTCTAGTTAAATACTCGATTTGCAAACCAAGACAAAATTTTATTTTTCCTAAATCTTTCATTTCAAATTCATCTTTCAACAATGTTACCGTCTTTATAATCACTTTAGGAGTTTCAATGATATTTAAATCATCAACATAAACAATAATGATAGTAAATTCAAACTTTGACTTCTTAATAAAAACACATGAACAAATAAGATTGTTGATATATCATTTTCTTAAAAAATATTCACTCAAATGGTTATACTACATACGTCTAGATTGCTTTAATCATTACAAAGATCTTTGAAATTTAATTGAATATATTTTTCGTGGTTTTGAATTGTATTCTTTAGAAAGTTTTAATCATTCAAGAACTTTCAAATAAATGCAACTACTAAGTAATTCATATAGATAAGTTGTTACAATATCCATTAAACGCATATGAAGTTCTTCTGAAATTGTCGGGTTAAGTAAAACTTTAAATGTTATTGCATCCACTATTGGAAAATATGTCTTATTATAATCAACATCACGTCTCTATGAGAAACCTTGCACTACAAGTCGTGTTTTATATCTAATAATTTTATTTTCCTCATTACGTTTTTGTACAAATACCCACTCATAGCCAGCAAGTTTCACACCTTTAGGTATTTCGACGATAGGTCCAAAAACTTGACATTTTTCAAATGAACTTAACTCTGCCTGCATTGCGTGTTTTTATTTTGGCCAATCATTTCCTTGTTGACATTCATCAATAGACTTCAGTTCATAATCCTTATTTTTTATTATAATTTTAAGAGCTACTACATATGCAAATATGTTGTCGACAATAATTTTATTTTGGTGCCATATTTTTTCCGAAGTGACATAACTTATTGAAATCTCTTCATTATCATTATTTTCAGGTACTTGAACCTCTTCTGAAGTTATTTCTTCAGTTATGTCAACTGTTTCTGACATAAACTCTTGATGAGTAGTACCAATAACTTTATAAGTGCCAATTGCTTATTTTGCTAATTTTTCTTTCTTGGATTTTTATTTTTGAAACCGATGGGTCTACCATGCTTTTGGTGTGTCTTAGACTCCTTTACTAGTGTATTAATAATTTGTCCTATTGGGACATCAATATGAATATGAGCATTGAATTCTGGTATATGTGATTTTGTCACTTTTTTAATATCAGTAAATGTATTAAACAATTGATTTGCAAACATTTTGTATGTGAATAATTTTCTAAACTTCTAATTCACGTTGATTTGTATGAGGATCAAAATGAGATAATGATGATACATTCTATAAAATTTCTTAATTTTCCAACTATTGTTTCTTTCCCTCTAATGTTGGGAAAATTGACTTATCAAAATGACAATCGACAAATCGTGCTGTGAAAATATCATCTGTCAAGGGTTTGAGATACTTAATAATTGAAGGGTATTCAAATCCTATATAAATTCCTAGTCTTCTTTGAGGAACCATTTTAGTGCATTGTGGTGGAGCAATCGAAACATAAACTGCACAACCAAAAACTCTTAAATGGGAGATATCCGATTCTTGACTAGTGGCAAGTTGTAATGGAGAATACTTAAAATATAAAATTAGTCTTATGCGAATAAGTGCTGTTGCATGCAATATGGCATGCCCCCAAATAGAATTGGGTAGCTTTATTCTCATAAGTAAAGGCTTAGCAATCAATTTTAATCTTTTAATAAAAGATTCTACTAACCCAGTATGTATGTGAGCAACAGGATACTCAACTATAATCCCAGTTGACATATAATAATAATCAAAAGTTTGGGATGTAAATTCTTCAGCATTATCCATACAAATTTTTTTGATTATATAATTAAAAAATTGTACACATAATCGATTATTTGAGCAAGGGGTCTAGCAAACGCAACATTGCAAGTGGATAATAAACAAACATGTAACCAACATGTTGATGCATATATTAGTATCATGAAATATTTAAATGGTCCACATGATGGAATAATATGCCCATATATGTCTTATTGAATTCGTTCTAAAAATGCTGAAAATTCAAAAATAACTTTAATTAGAGATGACCTTATAATAATTTTTTCTTCAAAACAAGCAACACATGAAAAATCTTTGGATAAAAGAATCTTTTGGTTCTTTAACGAATGTCTATGAGAATTTTCTATAATTCTTCACATTATTATCGAACCTGGATGATTCAAACAGTCATGCCAAATGAAAAAATTGTTTGAATTTATTGACTCTTCATCCATCACAATATATGATTCAATTAAATTTATAAAAGTATAATATAACCCGAAAGAGTATACTGATATCTTTTCTAATATATATTTCTTTCCTGAGACAATGGACGTAATATATAAATATTCAATGCCTTTTCTATTTGTTGTCTCAATATGATAATCATTACGATATATATATCTAAAACTTAGTAGATTTCTTTTCGATCTACTAGAAAACATAGCGTTGTCAATTGAAAATTTTATGTTACCAGGCAATAAAATATTAGTTTTTCCACAACCTTCAATAAGGTTTGTAATACTAGATATTGTGCTAACATTAGTCTCAACTAATATGAGATGGGAAAAATATTTTTTTGTCTTTGAGAATTGTGTGTGCTGTTGCATGCATAGAGCTTCACCATTGGCTTCAAATCTAATTACATGATCCATATTTCTTCATAAAAATAAGTATAAAAAATGAGAATTGAGAATTAAATACCAAATACATTTCTTTATTTATTATCAATATATAGGAAAAACTCACTAAACATTTCAAATTACATAAAAAAATAAAATACGCCAAAAATCACATTAAAGATCTCAAAATATATACTAAAAAGAAAAACACACTAAAAATAACACACTTGGGATAGCTTATTGCAAGGACATCCCTTCAGACCATATTGATATTCCCATCATTATTCAAATTCTTAAAGTTTCCATTAAGATTCTAAAAAAATTCCGCAATACCCTATTACCAAAATTCCATTGAATTATAATGCTCAATAAGGTTTGTCTCACACCTTTTTCTTTTTCTTTCAGTGAAGCCTGACATAGATCAATAAGATGCTTAGACGTATGACAATTACGCTTCCTATATTCTTTTATGCCACATTTATGATAATTGCTTTCATTAGTTTTATGAGTTTTGTTTTGCAATTCATTTTCTTCTTGTTTTTGCCTATTATTCTCCTACTTTTGGTGGTGAGGTACAGGTCTCTTGAAATTTGAAGAGTTTTTATTATAATAACCTCGAGCACGACCACAACCAGGACTACGTTCTCCATATCGACTACGCCCAAAATCATTAGCAATCACATCATTCACTTCAGGGAATGGTGTTAATCTAATTGGGCGGGATCGATGATTTTTCATCAATAATTCATTATTTTGTTCGACAACAAGAAGACATGATATCAACTCAGAATATTTCTAAGACCTTGCTCTTGATACTATTGTTGCAGGAGCATATTAGAAGCATGAAAAATAAAAAATATCTTTTCTAACATATCTTCATCTATAACATTTTCTCCACAAAACTTTAAGTGAGAAGTGATTCTAAACATTGTCGAATTATACTCGCTTACACTTTTAAAATCTTGTAATCGCAAGTGCATTTAATCATAGCGATCTTTAGGAAGTATTATTATCTTTTGGTGGTCATACATTTCTTTCAAATTTTTCCAAAGAACATATGGATCTTTCACTGTCAGATATTCAGTTTTTAATCCTTGATGGAGATGATGACAAAAGAATATAATTGCCTTTGCGCGATCATGTAAGGATGCTTCATTTCATTCTTTTATTGTTTCTCTATGGTTCATAGCATCGAGATGGATATCAGCATTAAGAGTCCATGCCAAATAATTATTGCTAGAAATATCAAGGGCAATAAACTCGAGCTTTGTAAGATTTGACATTCTAAAAAAAATAATAATAATATAAAATTAGTAGCTGATTACTAAATAAATGATCATAATTATTGATGCAAATTATTAAAAATATCAAAATTTCTTATTCTTTGTTAAAGACTATAAATAAAAAATATAATCCTGCAACTTAGATGTATTTATATTGGAATCAGAAAAAAGTAAATGCCAGTAATATAAAATGGTTTTAGGCACCATATGGATTTTATATTTATTTGAATTTCATGAAAATTATAAAAAAATATTTAAGATAATATAAATACTAATAAATGTATATTTAAAGAAAGATGCATAATATTAGGTATCAAACAATATTATAACTTGCATGAAAACATATTCCAAAGTTTTTAAAACTAAAAGCCAAATAGAAAAAACAATTATAATGTATATACTAATTCACACACAATATTACATAATTTGAAGGAATGAAGAATAAATATGAATAGACATAATATATATATCATTTACTTTAGAAAAATCAAATAAATAATTTACTTTTATTTACCAAAACAGTTAAAGTAAACCAAATTAGTATCTAATTAAGCTGTTAATCTTAATTATATGCATAATATTTATAACAATCATAAGATATATACATTTATACAAACATGTTCATCTAATCATCTTAATCCTAATTTATACGTAATATTTATAACAATCATGACACACATATATATACATAATATAGTGAACTTGTAGAGAAGTATTACCTAGTAATATTACATTGACTAGGATTTCAAAATATGCAATCGTGCTGATAACGTATTGTAAAACAAATAAAATACTACTAATTGTGAAATGAAGAATATAAATAGTAAGAAATAAAGAATATACAAGATATTTTCTTTCTCTTGTATTCACTTGTGTATTTTAATTACAAATTTGCCTTTATTTATAGACATACAAGATGAATAAATACACCATATAATAATATGATAAATTAGAAAATGAGTTGGACATCCATATTTAATTTGACATTTATCTACTTTTGATTAGATATTTTCTTACATGATTTGACATATATTCATAACATATTAGATTTTTTTTAAAGTCAACCCCAAAAAAAGTTAGAACTGGACAAGTTGGCAATGTATTGGGTATTATTTTGTTTTTTTATAGAGATAACCAATGTTTTGAATTGGAGAATTTAACTTAAACGATTTTGTCATTTTAGTTATGAATAGAATTTGATTTTGATTATTTTGAAGTGTTTTGAGATTGTTAATTTTTTTATTCGGTAATTTAAATTTATATTATTAATTATATAAATTTGGGTTGGTTCGGATTTAGTGTGAAGCTCGTTTAATTTTCCTTGAGATTTGAAAAAAAAAAAACTCAAACAAATTCAAACCGAGCATGATTCTAAGTAGGCATTGTTCGTTTGGCTTGATTGACAAGCCTACTCCGAATTAAAATGCTTGTCTAATGGTCTATTAACAACAATTAATAAATGAAATTGGACTTCTCGTATGGATTTTAACAAATTCAATTCACAATATATTGATCGATCTTGTATCCATTTTGATATTAAATTCCAGTGGTGTCAAAGGAAAATACGAAGGAAAGGTTAATTAATATAAATACAAATGTGAGAGATATTTGTTATTATTATGTTTACTTTCTTTTTCATAATGTTCTATTATATTTGTAAAGTTTCTAAAATAGTATTTATTTATAAAAAATGTGAGACATTGCTTGCCTTCAATTTTACTTTTTTTCACTGAATCCTGTTTTTCAGTGGAGGGTCAATATACGAACATAATTGTGAAAAATAGTAAAAATAGGGGGATGAATCGATATTAACTTGTATTCCAAATGGTTTTGTCACAATTACAAAACTTTTCATATTAAGAACAAACCCTCTAAACATGTAAATGGTTTCAAACAACTTACCTAAACAGACGTGGTTGCTTGTATAAATCATTGGAAATGGCATGAGAAGGACTATAGAAAAGTCACGGATTAAATGTTGAGGCTGGTTACCATGCCAATGTTCAAGGACTTTTGAATGACTAGGTGTAATAATACAGTAAAAATTAGAACACTTATATATCATTCACACATCCATTGTATTGTCTAATATATCTCCAGGACTGGAGAACTAATATACAAACAAAAATAAGGTAAAATAGGGTTTGTCACATTCTTTGGTATATCGAGGCTGACTACCCTAAATAAATAGTTTTCAAGGAATCATCTTAAGTAAATATTAATCAAAAACATAAATACTCGGCCAAATTTAATCTGCATACAACATATCCTAAATACTTAATCTGCATACAACATACCCTAATGCTATGTTTGGTTGCGATTTAAATATTTGGGAGTGGTGTTCTTGGGGAATGATATTCTGGAAGTAATGCTTGTTTGTATTTTGGTAGGGGATAATTTTTACTGTAGCAGTCATATCATGACAAGTTTTGTTGGATGATATAATGACTGATTGATGTATGTAAATACACACACACATAATGATATTGATGTAATGATTGTATAATGTATATGTATGTAATTTTATAATCAATAGTATATATGTATATATATGTTTCATAAGGAGTATAGGAATATTAATTAGTAATAAATATTTAATTGTATTTTATGCAAGTTTTATAAATCATTTAAATAAAATTGTTGCCTAAATTTTTATTTTATATTAAAAATATATACAATGGCATTATATTTTAATAGTAAATATTTTTGGTCCAATTTAAATTAAATATTAAAATTTGAACTGGATAAGAAAAATATGTGAATATTAAACATCATTATCATAATACTTTAGACTTAAAAATGATTAATTACTTCATTACATTTATTCACTAATTTTCTTTATATAAAAAAAATTCTGTATATATTGTGCATAAAAAAAATAACGACACTCGTACATAATACAAAAAATCCACCAATATAGATTTAATTGGATAATATTTCCTACAAAGTATTTCAACCAAATTCCAATCAACCACAAATCTAAAAAAATAATATCTTAACCATTACAACAAACATAAGAACCAATATAACAAGTACTAGAAAGATGCAACATCCGCATACACCCAATATGACTGCCTGCACGTGGTGGGTGGGATCTGGGTGAGCAATAGAAGTGCTAACTGCTGATGAAGTAGTTAAATCAGTGGAGGCTAGTGCTGTAGTGTGGTGTGTGGTGGAGTTGTCGACTGAACTACCCATTTTTTTATCATAGCCAGGAGGGCGGAGTGGTAAATATAGAGGCTCCTCTTAATTAGTTAGCCTTGTATGTAGCCCACGAATCAATCCACATGAAGTGACCACTATGATCAATCCATGCATAGAAAAATCTCCCATAGTTAGCTTTCATCCTCGCTATGCGGATGATTGTAGTGCCAACACCACATGAACAATCAAGGTGTTCTGGAACAACCATCCTGATACTAATGGGCAAATAAAAATTGTTACACGTATATGAAAATATAATACCATACATGCATGTAAAGTTTTGCAATAATTCATATAGTATGCAGGAAAAAATAAGTCATATAATTATCGTAACAAAGCAGTAGAAATACAATGTGCGCAACAACAATATTACAAGTTATAAGTTCATCAAGTGCTATAGTTCAATATTAGAGAATAAATTATAAATTCATCAACATGTAACCCATCTTACTACCCGTTGTTTTCCCACAACGCATTAGCAATACCATCTCTAAAAGCAGCTTGTGCTTGGACTTCAGCCTGACTTAGATGTCCTTGATGATAGAATGCTTTATAATTGGTTTCAATTTCTTCAAGTGCCGTGTTGAAAATTGTATCATCCCGACTATATTTACGTATGAAGTTATACAACATGCAACAAACAATGACCAATTATACCTGTCTATGAACTTTATAGCTCGACATGCCCCAAGATAATATGGAAAATCATTTTTTCAAGATCCCAAAACAATGCTCAATTGCGTTTCTCAATCAGGAATAACAGTAATTAAACAACTCTTTAGGGCCTGTAGGGACTCTATTATCACTGTTGAACTCGTAAAGTGATATTTGCATTGTCAACATGGTGCTATGAAACACATGTAGTTTGTAAATGCAGCATTAACATGATAATACTTCCCTATAATGATCAATCGTGTTTGATTTCTAAATATTATAGTCTTTTAGATATTATGATACTAGAATAGTTTCAACATAAATAAAACCTCATGGTGGAAAAGAAAAAATGGGTTCAAAAGAAATTGTGTTCAAGAGGACACGGACGTTGTTTGCGCTACCCTCCCATCCAAAGTACACATAAGTAAACATTAGATCAGAATCTACATATTACAAGGACATTATGTGAGATACGGGCATTTCTTGATCTAAAAGCATTTTAACGATGCACAGGTACCCATATGGAAATCAAAGTTTCATCGATCGTGTTGACAACACCTTATGGTTAAGACAACCATTATCTTAGTATATATTGTATGAAACAGAACTATACAAAAATAGTATACTAATTTGATTCAAAAACTTACCTTGAAGTAAGGATAGAAATCAAGATTTTCTAAAATTTGTCTTAATTAAAATTTGGAGCACAAATCAATTCATGTGCCAAGTGGTTTAACGCCTTTGTAACTTATTTAACATAGCGGTTAATTATCTCAAGAAAGTGTTGAAACTGTTCCATGCTATCTCTTTGATGATGGTGCATGCCTACTATGCATAAAGAGTACAACCTCCTCTATAGCTGACACCATTGAGTATTGTGATTGAGTAAGAAGGCCTCTAGTTGTCAGTAGGTCAACTAGTGCCATGAACATAGGCTTATTCATTTGGAAATTATCATAAAAACGACCTGGATGCCCCTTCATTATTTCCCCGACCTAATTAGTCCCTTGTAAAAGAGAGTGTTATGGGGGTATTTTCTCTTGGAAGAAATTTACTATGATTACTTGGGTTAGAAACAAGAATTCCTGTGTGTCCTCATCAAATATGTCTCTTTCGGGACTCTCGACACTACCATCACTGAAATGTTCATTATCGCTATTTGATGTTTCATTTTTGGCCTACTTGATATTTTTCTTTAATTACAATTCACATACACTAAACAAATCCATCAAATACCAAGAAGAAAATGAAATAGTGAAAAACATATCATATGATAAATAGATGGGAAAATCATCCTTCATAATAGTACTCAACCCTATAAGCACAGTGGTAATGATACAAATATTAGTACTTAAACCATAAAATACATGCATGATACAATAGTCTAACTGGAATGTATGTAAATAACCCAACATACAACACTAAATACTCAAGCAACAAATTGAATATAGAATGCATGAAGCAGAGCTTAGCAAGCAAATAGCAAGCACCTAGCATCACACATATAGGGGTTAAATTAGGCATGATTCAATCATCACCTAAAGACTCTACCCAACCCCTTTTGATATTATCATCTAACATTAGAAATTATGTACGCATAGAAGTACTCTTCAATTACTTAATGGTCTTGAACATTAGATGTTGAGACAGACCCTCTATTGTACGTAAATAAGCATAGCAGTCTGTGATTGTCTATTTTGAATAATTTTGCCACTGTGTGGTCTTCGCCTCCAACAAATTCCCCCACTTTTCCATTCTTGCAATCAATGTAGTTTATTTCTCACCCTTGTGTGATGTCTTTCTCCTATGACTAGATTCTCCCTATTCATATCAGTATGACGTGTAGAGGTGTCGGCTGTAAATTTGGGTGTAGTGTGAAGGCCATCCTCACTCCTATTATGTATAGTATCCTGGCGTAAAGCTTGTGTACCCTACGTCTTCTCATTTGAGTCAATTGGTCCCTGTGCAAAGGACCTAGCCATAGACCCTGTTGCTACATTTCTAGCAAATATCTGTATGCAATAGTCATAGTGTGGCAGCTCACGTTCAATAGTTGCACCATTATCTGGGTGCTCCTACATTTCAATAAATAATACGTATTTGGTTGGTAATTGAATTTCAATAAATATTATATATAATTATAATTAAATTACCTATAATTATAATTAAATAAAATTGTATTAACCTATAATGAAATTTATTTATCGCAATCACAGCTGCTATACGCTCTGGGGTTTATGTAATTGTATTTCTTTCTGGATCCCAACATATCCAGTTTCAATTGTCAGTAAGCAATGAAACAATCACTAATCTTGCCTTATTTTACGAAACTTGGTCCTGCATTGTTGCTTGGGGTAAACGAACTTACCATCTATCGCCTCATTTAGCCTATCCGAAATGACACCCTACATATAACCAGATAAAGTGGTTGACAATAATTGTCTTTGTAGGAACTCCTCCTGGTATAGTTCAATTAGAAGTTTTTCATTCAAAAATGGCACTTCACATTATCAGATCTCCTCCTAGATTCATTCAGGATTCTCCTAGGCACCTAAAACCATATATACTATTAGTTGAAAATAGTGAATTTTGTATTCCACTTTCGAAATAAAATTAATAAAGTAGGACTACCACATATAATAACTAATAAGGGGTGTCACCAATCTGATTATATTAATTGGTGAAATCAGGATATGAATTAAAAGAACAGAAATAATTACATTAATATTTTGCTCATTTGATATTTGTGTTGCGCATTTTTCAATAATGCTTACCTTGAATAATATTTCACAAGTGCTAACATAAAAGTAAAAATTATAGTAGTACTGAAAATAAACAATACAATAGTCTAGTTAATACATCTACTCACTGTACAAAGCAATAATTCCCCCAAAACTCATGAACAAGTCTAGAATACTCTCACTATTGTCATCTACCCACATCGTTCTCAAAAAACCTAATTGAGATTGCAAAATATTAGATTGTTGGTTGAATACATGACAATTATATTTGTCACGTATCTTATGGAACCAATCATCTGTTGCTATTTATTATCACTCTGATAATGCCCTTGAATATAACTACACTTGGGACATGCACATGCAGTAGACAAACCAATACATTATATAATATTGAGAACAATCTAATGTAACCAAAATTAAGTTTATATTGAATGCAAAACATGTCAAAAAGGACCATACATAGGTTTGTTTATAGTAAATCATTTCCACCAATGTAAAACAGTTTGGCGACATTAAGCATGGTTGTACACTATAAAACTTGTGAAACTATAATGAGATATTTGACATAGATGTACAATACATGTAATCGTACTGTTTAAAGAGTGATAACATCATAGTGTTGACTTAATTCTCTCTCCATTTTTGCACATTAAATGCATACGTACAATCTAAATATGAAACTTCACTATTTAAAATGGTGAAAATTGAAGAAAATATACAACAATGACCAACTGCAACCTGCAAACATACCCCTCATGTGCACCTGAGTCACTCCCATCTATAAAGCCGGTACACATTTCCAACAAATTCATAGCAAAATTTCACCCACAAATAGTAACACAAATATGCAATGCATAGACAAAAAAAGTAGAAAATAATAGCACTAGTATGCAAATAATCATTTAGGAAAACAATCTAACAAACATGAAGGGGGCATTATTTAATTCTCCACTCATGGCGAAAAAACTCCGATGTTGTGTCTGATTGTACTAGAATAAAAATAATGTAATCAACAGTAAAATATAAATCAACATAGATGCATGCAACCCTTTTTCAAAAAATGCTTAGATAGTATGCAAGAAGATAAGTCTTAAGGGGAGAGTGAAAATAGAGAAGAGAGAAAAAATGGTAGATGATAATATTCTCAAGTCCACCGATAGAGAGAGAAATGAAGAGAGAGATTGAAAAATGAAATAAGAACAAAAAATGGGAGTCTGTCCTTTTTTGCTAAAATGTGTTTGCTAAACATTATTTCATTCCCCCCCAAAACACATTTTGTTTGGGGGATTACTCCAAACATTGCCTAAATAATTCAGATGACTCATGTACTAATTTTTAAGCTCTAACCGTTGTATACAATTTTCACATCAAGGTTCAAAACGTCTTACCTTTGTATACTTTATGGTTTAAAATGTATGATTCTTAAATACAAGCATCATAATTACATATTATTCAAGTCACTAATATATTGTTACATACTCTACTATAAGTCATCACATATAACCTTTTTATTTATATAAGTGGAAGCGTTTTAACCAAGAAGTCTCTTTTGTAGCATCTTATTCAAGAAAGTTGATGATATATTTATTGATTTTTTTAGAGTAAAATGATGGGAAAAAATGTGTAGATGTTGTTATCTGTTAAAGTTCTACTTGCTTTCTTATTGAACCTTTTTTTTATATTTTTTTGGTTAAAATCAACAAATACATTATATTTATAATTTTAGATCTGATATTTGATAAGATATTTTTGTTTATCTAGTTTAAGTTTTGATTTTCAGTTTGAATCATATCTAAAGACAAAATCTTTACTAATATCCACAAAAATTGTTACTTATCAAAGCACATGGCCAAAAGATATTTAGGATTTTTTAAAGTTATATCATGAAAGGATTGATGCATCAACTTTTGTGGAAATTCTATAAGAATGATTAAATGTTGTTTACAATCTTCTCAATATAAAATTTTGTGATGAAAGAGTAATTAAACTTCGTTTTGAATTTTGATTTCAAAATTTTCTCAAATATAAAATCTTTGCTTTCGTTTCTGGAAAGAATTTCTATTGATTTTATTCTTATTTTAATATGGAA